>WEKW01004085.1:0-10687 GCA_013389905.1 Sula dactylatra
AGATTTATTAGTTTAATTCCAAAACAACTCGGGGCGGGGGAGGGACGGGAGGCAGAAAACTCCTTTCGTAAGCTAGAATTAGTAAGGAAAAGCTCATTACTGCTAATGTTTCCTAAACCTCACACTATTAAAGTCTTTTGAAACCACGGTGAGATGCCAAGTTTGACAAGAGGTTGCCTAGGCACATCTAGTCAATCTAGATTGACTGAAAACTGTGTTGTCAAGAAAACATTTACACTTACATACCCTGTCAAACAAGAGTGTTTATTCAACAAAATTTAAAGATATTTCAAAGAAACACAAACAAATTCAAAGTGAATACCAAAAACATAAATTTAAGACAGAAGCAATGAAACAGTATTCCACTGTCAGAATTAATATATCCTCTATCTTTAGAATAGTTTTTCTATTTACTGCTTAAAAATGTTTGTCACAAGTTTTTCTAACTAAATTTTAGCATCCACTATTTCAAAGTAGCTACTCAGTCATTTTGACATTTCAGATTCCCAGTCTACAATTTATCCATATGATGTCTAACACAACAGGAGAAGAGCCTATGTGGACAGAAAATATTATTACAGGAAATGAACATAGTTAGTTCTTCCTAAAAAGTAAGCCAGAGTGAGTAGTCACTCTGACAGATAATCCCTGAGGGCATACACAGAAAGGAAAACATTATGTAGTTAGAAATACTTTCTGGAGTGTCATATACATGCATATCTTACTGTTATGGCTGACTTTTCTGACCTAAAATAAACCCGTTAATGAACACTTCCTTTATCGATTGTTTCCTGATGTGAATGCATCAGAAGTCTTTTCCTGCTTCTGTGTAAGTGAAGAGATAAGGGAAGCAGCATCATACCAAAATAGGTTTGCAATGAATATTTATAAAAGCATTTCTCTTTGCTCTCCTTTGCAAAATTACATAATTACAGTCTTTTTATTATAATGTTTTTTTCTACAGATTAATGAGAGACAAATTCAGGTGAATGTGTAAGCAGTTTTAAGGGGGCACATAATACTTCTAATGTGTAAGCCCTAGGGATGTGCCTGAGATGTCCAAGGAGTTTAAATGTTTCTGGTTTATACATGATGTACATATATAATTTAAGCCAAAAGAGAAAAGAATATCATATAAAGATCTAACAGTATAAAAGTTGGCCTCTTCCCTCCAAGTAACCATGTAAAGTACACCGTATTTGAATTTTGCAAGTAATAGGCAATATATGACCAAAAGGCAACATGACCAAGAGAGCAAACAATATATGCTCAGATTGTGCAGTCACTGTATTTTTATGACATTTTCTTTACATTAAGGATCACCTAGTTAAAAAGAAACAATTGACAGGCAAATCTTTTTCCTAATGAACGATACAATGTACACCACTAATTTTTCATAGCAGAAATTCAATTTTAACACACAGAATATGGAAGCACGTATTTATCCACAAAAAGACGTTGCTGAGGTCTCACAGTGCTTGTACCAGTGATGGTTTGAATGGCAGGGCTGGCCCACTGTAAAACACAACCAAGACCAAAGATCTACCACATGGGAAGGAGGAGCTGTCTGATTTAGTTAAATTTGACAAAATTCTGCTTTATTTACTCTCTGACATTTGCAACTTTTTAACAAAACACCGAAGTCTGCAACCTTTTGCCAGACATCCTGTCTCCAAAGCTGAGCTGCTTTAAAGATAGATTCCAATAGTAGATCTTTCTTGCCAGGCTAGCATAGCACCAACAACACTGAGCACTTGTGTAATACAGTGCTTTAAATACTTATAAAATTGTTCAGTTACCCTCTGAGATACCTTATTCTGCCATTTGGACTTGAAAAACTCCTTTGGTTATAAGTATTGCTCAGAGACAGCAAGGTCATTTGTTCTGACAGTAGCAAGTCCTGGGGCTTGCATGTCTTAAATTGATGTTTCTTCCCAGGAAAATGTGCAGAATAAATGTTCCTTGTCCTCATCAACTGAACATATAAACCATGTCAATGACTGCTTTCCATTATGTGTCCAACTAGGGTGGATGTATAACAACTCCCTTAATGTTTCACAATGTCTGGCAATCATTGACTCCTATCATATGTATCACTTGCACTGTTCTTCTGACATACAATACTTACACAGGTGTTTTTTTAAGTCTTGTCTGCCCATTTCTGTTTTTTCAAATTCCCAGTTCTTCTTGAATAACATGTCAGTGGTTGATAGCATGTATCTGTGCTATTCCATAGCAACCATGCTAAATATGGATCTGTGTCTTACTGCATTCTTTTTAGTATGCATTTTATTAGGCTGATTCTTTTTTTTCCCACCAGCCTATGGCACTGGGTTATAAAGACTAACAGTTACATATCTAAATCCATATTTCACTGTAAACTGCCTAAATCACGTCCACCTCTCTACAAATAGACCCCTTTGAATTAACCTTAGCTGAAAAAAATCCAGAACTGATATACATTATCTGCTGTTTATCCAATAGAAGGAAAATAATCTAATGTAAAAGAATAATTTGTCTGGTGAACACAAACCTGTTTATACATATTTGCTTTATTTACTGACAGTTTGGTGTATATAAAGCACAAAGTTTCCTCAACATTGCTGTTTTTAGGGCGGAATATAGTACTAGGGGTGGTGGTGGGATAGAATTAGGAACATGGCATGTAGAAAGACCATACAAACTTGCAACCTCTCTCCACCACCAACAAAGGATTCTTAGTGCCGTATGGTATTAACAACTAGGGTACAGGGAAGGCCAGTTTTTCTCAAATAATTTAAGGATTGCTATCTGGAGGCTGTCAAGCGAACCACTCCAGAGAACTTTCGCATTCTTCTGGCCTGCACAGGGATCTGTTTGGGAGACTCCTATGGGATATGGTCTTGCAGAGAAGAGGGTTCCAGAAGAGGCAGGTGATTTTCAAGGATCACCTGCTACAAGCTCAAGAATGGTCCACCCTGATGAGTAAGAAATCAAACAAGGGTGGCAGGAGGCCTTCATAGATAAGCAAGGAGCTCATGAAAAAATCCAAACTTAAAAAGGAAACGTACAAGAAGTAAAAGCAAGGTCAGGTCACACAGAAGGAATATAAAGACACTGTCCAATGGTGCATGAACAGTGTTAGGAAATGCCTACCAGGAGTTGAATCTGATAAAGGACATGAAGGGCAACATGAAAGGATTTTACAGATGAATAGGCAGCAAAACTAAGACAAGGGAAAACACAGGCCCACTGCTGAAAGGGGTGGGAGACATAGAAAAGGCTGAAGTATGCAATGTCTTCTCCGGCTCAGTCTTTACTGCTTAGGCCAGGCTTCAGTAATCCCAGCTTCCTGAGACAAGTGAGATAATCAGAAGCAAGTTTAGGGAGCTCTTAAACAGACTGCACATACTTAAGTCAATGGGGCCTGATGTGATGCACCCACGAGTCCTGCGGGAGCAGGCAGATATCACTCAATTATCTTTGAAAAGTCACGGCAACTGGGAGAGGTTCCTGAAGACTGAAAGAAAGCAAATGTTACTTCAGGAAGGGCAAGAAGGGAGACTAGGGGAACTGTAGGCTGGTCAGCCTCACCTCAATCCCTGCCTAGGAGCATGATAGAGGTAAATTGTCCTGGAAACCATTTCCAGGCACAGGAAAGACAAGAAGAGGATGAGGAGTATTCAGTACAAATTTATGAAGCGGAAATCATACCTCATCTACCTGGTAGGCTTTTACAGTGAGATGACTGACTTGGTAGATGTGGAGAGAGCAGTGGATGTTGTTTATCATGAGTTCATTAAGACTTTCAACACTCTCCTATAGTATCGTTAATGACAAGCTGATGAAGTATGGGCTAGACAAACGTACAGTGAGGTGGACTGAAAACTAGCTGAACTGCTGGGCTCAAAGTTTTGGGATCAGCAGCATGTAGTAGAGTTGGAGGCAAGTCACTAGTGGTTCACCCCAGGGGCCAATACTGGAACAAATTCTGTTTAACATCTTCATTAATGTCCTGGACAATGGGACAGAGCGTACCCTCAGCAAGTTTGCTGATGATACAAATCTGAAAGCAGCGGCTGATGCACCAGTATATTGTGCTGCCATCCAGAGAGACCTGGGCTGGCCAACAGGAACCTCATGAAGATCAACAAAACCAAGTGCTAAATCCTACACCTGTGGAGGAATAATCCCAGACAGCAGTACAAGCTGGGGCCAACTAGCTAGAAAGTAACTTTGCAGAGAAGGCTGAGGGGGTCCTGATGGACAAGAAATTGTACATGACCCAGCAATGCACCTTTGCAGGAAAGGATGCCAACAGCCTCCTGGGCTACGTTAGGCAAAGTATTGCCAGCCAATTGAGGGAGGTGATCCTTCCTCTCTACTCAGCACTGGTGAGGGCATACCTGGAGTACTGTGTTCAGTTCTGGCTTCCCCAGTGCAAAAGGCATGGACTTGTTGGAGTGAGTCTTGTGCAGGGCCATGAAGATAGTTAAGGGACTGGAGCATCTGACATATGAAGAGAGTCTGAGAGAGCTGCAACTGTTAAGCCTGGGGAAGAGAAGGCTCAGGTGGATCTTACCAATGTGTACAAATATCCAATAGTGGGGAGGGGGCAATCAAGTCATACTTTTAGCCATGGTGCTCAAGTTAAAGGGCACAAAGTAAGATAATAGAATTTCCGCTTCAAGAGAAGGAGAAATTTTCCACTGTGAGGGTGATCAAACACTGGACCAGGTGTCCCAGAGACATTAAGTAGTCTCCATCCCTGGAGATACTGAAAACTGAACTGGACACAGCCCTGAGCAACCTGCTTTAGCTGACCTTTCTTTGAACCAGTGTGGGTGTAGTAGATGATCCCAGGAGGTCCTTTCCAACATCAACCATTCTATTACTCTGTGATTTGTTGGTGCTAGGGGCTGGAAGCATGTCATCCTATTCAACCTGTTCTAGTAGTTTCAGTCATTCTCTAGAGTATCTTAAATTGAGCAGTATATTGGGCAGTTAATGTCCTGTTTCGTCTGATACTGGCTATATTCTTTGTTTGTTTTGGGTTAAAACATACTGCTGTAAAGATTAACTTTGTATTTTGCCTAATCGCACTTTTTGTAAATTTTCTAAATAAAGATTGTCTCTCCAACCTACATTCATAATGGACAAAAAAAAATCAACTCTCATAAAGTAAATGGAGAGGTTTCTAGGCCATTTTAAACAACAGCAGCAAGTGGTTTATAACCATTTTCATTCAGTCTTAGTTAAATATATGAAACTTTCTTATATGCACCAAGTTATACGTTCAAACTGATTATATTAATCTTGATGTATTTGGAAGTACTGAAACATTGTAGGAGTAATTTGACCAAATCAAATAGACATATCCTAACAATATAAATGGTAAACCAGATTAATTGGGCCTGTTCTGGTCCGTTTTCACACAGTCCAGGTTGTCCAACATAGAAACAGCCATTTTCCATGCAAGTGTCAAAGTACAATAAAAAATATCTTGGGATGAATTATACTTTCAGTTTTCATTAGTGCTCAGATACATAAATTTCTAAATTTGATCTTACATCTTTTCAATAGAACTGTGTCCCTCCCTGGAAGTACCTGCAGAGAATTAAATTTTGTACTTCAGTCTGACTGAGAATTTGAACTTCTGTAAATTTTCATTTTCTCAGAGTCTTCATCTGCATTGCATGTCCATAGGGAAACACTGCTCAACAACATTCACAAAATGCTGGGTTAAAGAACAAAACTGAATAAAAATTCCCAAGCATAATCTGTCATCCCCATGGGCACTCTCCTTGCCAGTTAGGGCAGACACCTTGCTAGTGATCTCAGCTGTGCTGTGATCTACGTATACACATCCTGTGTTAATTTCTTTCAGCTCCCTTTTGTTCTCTGTTAAGGGTTTCTCTGTTTTCTGGGAGACATTTTTAAACTGCTTAATTGTTCTGGACTGCTGAACCGTCAATGAGGATATCCTCCTGACAATAACACAAACCTTTGTGCACAGCCAGTCCTGTAACAGCAGCTCTTTTCCTTTGCATTACAATGTATCGCTTTAAATTTGTTATTCACCAACGTACACATTTCACATGCTCCTTTAGGAGGAATGTGCATCCTCCAAATTCTTTTGGTTTATATTTTTTAATGCATCAGTAGATCAAGTTGCTGTATCTCCTTCATTCATTCAATCATTATGCTTTCCATGGTTTGTAAACTTCTAAATTTTTATTTTTTTATTATTTTTAGGCATTAATTCCAAATCTTCCAGTACTCCACCCCTCTCTAAACTTGTCTACAGTGCCAGGTGCCAAGAATAACAACACCAGGAGAAAGGAAGCCTCTCTGTGAGAGACTGTGTATGTAAAGGTGTGGTGGGTTGATATCTGCTCCGCCATGGATTTCTGTGGGATGCAGGGTGACAGCCTGCCTCACCATGGTCTTCACCATGGGTGGCAGGGGAATCTTTGCTTTTGTGCCTGGAGCACCTCCTTCTCCTCCTTCTTCACTGACCTGGGTGTCTGCAGAGTTGTTTCTCTCCCATATTTCACTCCTCTCTGCCAGATGTTGTTTTGCAGCAGTTTTTACCCTTTCTTAAATATGTTATCCCAGAGGCACTACCACCATCACTGGTGGGCTCAGCCTTGGTCAGCGGCGGGTCCATCCTGGAGCTGTCTGGCATTGGCTCCATCCGACACGGGGGCAGCTCCTGGTGTTTTCTCACAGAAGCCACACTTGCAGCCCCCACAGCTACTAAAATCTTGCCATGTAAACCCAAAACATTTGGGCACAATCCAGCACCTACACGCCTAGACAGTCACTGCAGATTTCAGCTAGTGTATGCCCTGTTAATTCACAAATAGAGGGGTTCTACTTTGTAAATGTCTGTACTTGGTCAGATCCAAGTCATAATTTTTTCTTCTGTAAGCCTTGGTCATTACTGCTTGTGTTTGCCAAATCTATCATATTCAAACACATTAGTCTCTTCTGCCTGAGTTAACTGAAACTTCGTGAACTCATTAAGTGTTTCAAGGTATATGACATCAATGTTGTGGTTTAACCCCAGCCAGCAACTAAGCACCACACAGCCGCCCACTCACTCCGCGCAGTGGGATGGGGGAGAGATTTGGAAGTGTAAAAGTGAGAAAACTCATGGGTTGAGATAAAGACAGTAAAGCAAAAGCCATGTGCACAAGTAAAGCAAAACAAGGAATCCATTCACTCCTTCCTATCGGCAGGCAGGTGTTCAGCCATCTCCTGGAAAGCAGGGCTCCATCACACGTAATGGTTAGTTGGGAAGACAAACACCATCACTCCAAACATACCCCACTTCCTTCTTCCCCCAGCTTTATATGCATGACGTCAGATGGTATAGAACATCCTTTTGGCCAGGTGGGGTCAACTGTCCTGACTGTTCCCCCTCCCACCTTCTTGTGCATTGTGCATCTCCAGCATTCTCGGTCGACAGAGCATGAGAAGCTGAAAAGTCCTTGATTTAGCATAAGTGCTTAGCAACAACTAAAACATCAGTGTGTTATCAACATTATTCTTATACTAAATCCAAAACACAGCACTACGTCAGCTACTAGGAAGAAAATTAACACTATCCCAGCTGAAACCAGGACAGTCAAAAATAAAGCTGTGTTTTTCCTTTCAGTTGGCCAGCCATGATCTGTTGCCCAACTCTTACAACTTCCAATAAAAACAGTGCCAATGTTTAAGTTAGGTCTTAGTGTGCCATGATTCATATAAACTACTCCCCTCTTTGTTCTTAAAAATGTTTCTGTATCTATTTTTGCAGTTCACAGACTCACACATACACACACATAAATATGCACACATATGTATTTACATAAAACTGGATTATGCTTCACCAGGAGAAAAGCTTTTACTCAACAGAATTATATATACCCAAGAGAATTATGTAGGTTTTATTTTTTGAATTAGCCCTTGTTTAGCCTCAAGGTCTTTAGAAATGGAATCAAGTTCTAGAGGAATAGTTAAATTATATGGATAAAGTATGAAATAAGTGTGTGAGTTAACTTGAACATCCCAGACAAATTCTAACTCAGTCAATTACACCTTCTATTACACCTTGTGTTTCAGCTCCATCTTTTTATGCCTGAGTGAACGATTATTGAAAGTGTAAAGAAATATTTGTAAAGTTAATTGTAAGCACATCTTTGGATTAAGGGTTAAAAAGATGACTAAAAACTGAGAAGTACACAAGGGGGCTTGCATAGTATTGCAGAGGCAAGTTTATTTCTGATATTTCCTAAATTTTAAGAGCACTCCTTTACAACCCAGTAATTTATATATAAACAGAGGTGTATATAGGTGGATAAAATACAAGATAAAGATGATAGTCTTTGAAGGAGTCAGACATGAAATCCTAAATTAAAAATGTGTAATTCTCAGACCAGCTAAAATTGAAATTGGAAGTGACAATAGGGACATGCTTTGTGTTTAAACAACAAAGGCAATGTTAACTTTTAGAACAGAGAACAAGGTACCGACTAAACTAACTGTCTTTAAAGATGCTAGACACAATTCTAGGAAGTTTATCAAAAGTATCCATTTTTAAAAACAATTAAGTATAGAACATCAAAGAAAAAAGTCTTGCCAAGATTTTAATTAACTTTTGCAAATAATGAAACCTGCATTTCATTTAGGCATTTTTAATGTGCCTGTTGCCATTCACATACATACGCTTGTCTATGTAACCTGCTTTGTGCATAAGCAATGTAGCTGTGGCATGACTGTATGTATTTTCAAAATATAAGTCATACCATCTAAATGATTTGGATTAACTTCCACATGAAAGCTATACTTTCATTTCAGTTCTCCATGTACTCCTACTATGTTCCATATGTTGTCCCATATGAAGAAATTGTCCCATATTAAGAAATTTGTTCTTTAAAGGCGATACCATTAGACATTCTTCAATTTCTGCAATGATTCTGTTCTCCATTCTCTAAAAATATCTTTCCTCTCACACTGACAGTAACGGGACCATGCTAACACAGCTTCTAGACAACTTTCTGAAAGAAAATTACTGTTATATTTGAATTAATAGCACTACTACTTACTGCTAGTATCATAATAAAATTTTTTCTCTAAGTGAAACACAGCTTTAGTTTCATTTACAGCCAGACCCAATAACCAAATTATAAACCAGTATAACAACTAACTACAGGTTAATAAAAAATGTTAAATTGTTCAATATTTAATTAAATATTAATTAAATTTAATTAAGGCTTTGTAAGAAGAGGCTGAAATTGTAATACTTTGGTAATGGTCATTAAAAATGAAATATTTTTGAAGGAGAAAAGATAAAGCATTCATTGGCTTTGCAATCTACCTTTGACTCAGCA
This sequence comes from Sula dactylatra, assembly GCA_013389905.1. NCBI lineage: Eukaryota > Metazoa > Chordata > Aves > Suliformes > Sulidae > Sula > Sula dactylatra. The sequence continues at coordinate 9,360 of WEKW01004085.1, forward strand.
TTGGCTGGGTGACTTCATCCATCTATTCTTCTGTATAATCTCTCACAGTAACACCTAAATGTAAAAACAAAGAAGAATCTTTCAGCTTAAAAATTCTTTGTTTCCTATAATCATATTGCCTTTGTTCTTCAATAATCTTGGAGTGCTTTTTTTTAAAGAGAATCTTAATTTAATTTTCTTCTCCTGGAAACAAACAAATAAACAAAAAAGAACTGTAATGTTTCCTCACTCTGAAACATTTATTATTATAATGAAATGTCATATTCTGCCACAAAGCTTAATAAAGACCAATAAGTGCAAAAGAGAAGAATTCAGCAATGTCAAGAATAATAATTAATGTCCTTTCTTACAAAATGTACCAATAATAAGGAAAGTGGGTTTGTTTTTTTTTAATGATTTTTAAATTTGGTTTTGGTAATAATTAGACAAAATCCTGAAAAGAATCTTCTTCACACTACTTCCTTTGTATTTTTAATCCCACCTTCTTTTATTCTGTTCTCATAATATTCAGTAAGCCAGCACTTGAACGTGAAAAGATGATTTAAAGTCTTTCTCTTCCCCTCATCTGTGCTGGTATCCGTGATTCCTTTTGTGTCATTTTGCTAACTAAAAAACATTATGTCAGAGTGTAGCTCTACTCATAAACATCATATATATTTATATGTCCAAGAAAATGGAGTCTATGCAATATGCAGTTCTGACATTTTAAATTAGATTAAAATACTCTTCAGAAAAACATATATTCTCAGCTTTTAAAAAGTATTACTAATTTCTAGTATAGAATTGTTTGAATGAGACCTTCAGATACAATTCTTGTGAAATCCCTCCTATTTCATTTGATTACTTCTTTTCCCAACACATCCAGTCATCAACATTTACAAGTTGGAGCAGCAGGTAAAAAGAAGGTGAAATACATAGAATCCCAGCACTCCAAAATAAGAATTTTTGTGGATGTATTTAGTAAAGTACAGTTTTTAAGACCAGAAATTTGAAACTCATTTTTATTTCAAAACTTGGAAAAGCAAAATTTTTCTTTCATTCATTAAAAAAGAAACCATCAACTATAGCATAATTAAAATGTAATGCAAAAGAGTCTCACTTCTGTTGTCAATCTACTCATCTCTGTAAGACTGTTATAAACAAGCACAATACTGTCTCCTGTAAAAATTTAGAGGCTCAACATACTAGAAGTACTGAAGTCCCCACATTTTCTCAGTAAAGGAAATTATTAACCTGAGGTATCATTATGCAGCCACAGTGCCAGCCAAGTTTAGGTGACTTGTGCTGTAGTTGTGGCTTGTTGTGGTTTAGCCCCAGTCAGCAACGAA
>WEKW01004086.1:9112-44538 GCA_013389905.1 Sula dactylatra
TTTGTTACTGTAGAAAAATTGCTGTCCTTGCTCCCTGAATATGTGGTGCCATATATGATTCACTTACTGGCACATGATCCAGATTTCACAAAACCTCAGGATGTTGATCAGCTTCGTGATGTCAAAGAGTAAGTGTCAAATGATTCTAGAATTGTTATGCTGAGAATTTTTCTATGCTTGAAAAAAACTGATTAGGAAGAAGAATTCTTGTTGTATTTTGCAAAATGGTAATCTTGGAAATGTGTAATGCTTTAACCAAGGGAAGAAGGCATCAACAACTGCTTAGCAGTATATTCTGAAAGCCCAAATGGTAGCCTGTAGGTCACACCATAGTATACCAAATTCGACAGTTGTCTAGGCTTCTTTTAAAGTGAAATAATGATGTTAGATTCTTGTATTTGTGCCTAGGAATATCTGTAGAATTTCCCAACACACTTAAGAGATGCCAAGTAATGTCAGTTCGAATATTTTGGAACTTATAAAATACAGAGCTTCGCCAAGACTTGGAAACATAATGCCACTGATGCTGGGTCAGAGTTCTGCTTCATTGGAAACTTTTTTCTTTTTTTCTCTTTGGTTGGTTTTCTTTTTCTTTTTTCTTCCCTTTTTCCCCCCTTTTTAATTTTTTTTCCTTTTTTTTCATATTTAAACCTACTAGAATTCATTCTAAGTTTGCTGCTGACTTATCATTTGCACTGTATGTCTGCAGTGCAAGCTTAGTGCGTATTAATGTATTCAGCACAGATTATTGTACACAAGCCTGTCATACAGAAGCTTATTCTGTACTGTTTCCACTTTGAGACCACCTTGTATGCCTCTAATAATCTTTCATACCTTAAACATAACTTTTGTATTCCTTTGTGTCTTGTAATGAATTTTAAAAAATAGTTAAATTTTAAAACTTTTTTAAAATTGTTAAACACACACACACACACACACACACACTTTGGTTTTAGTGGTTTGTATTTTTCTTGTATTTATTTTTTGGTGGAACTGTGAGCTATGTTGTTTTGGTATTACAAAGGTATGTATAACATACTACAATACACATCATCAGAAAAGCAGTTCATTCTTGGCACAAATAGACCAGTTTCCATCTGAATTCTTTTTGCACCTTCACCTGTGAGAGTCCAAGTCTGATTCTTTCTTTAAATGAAAAACTTAATTTGTTCTGGTTTCTGAGTTGGCTCACACCTGGTCAGAACCTGAAGTCAGTGGAGATTTCTTATGTAATCATCAAGTCTACATTTTGTCCCAGGACTCCCTGTTCCTGGCAACATCTGAAAGCACTCTCCAGCATGTACTTTATCCAAAATGCATGGAGCAAGTTCTGATTCGCAGTTGTTAATACTTTCTCTGAGAAGTGCTTTCTAGTGCACAGAGCTTTTTTGGACACCCCTTGTATAGCTCTCCTTTGTTGTCTCCCTCTTGTTTGTCACAGGCTGGCTGAACTAGCCAGAGAGAACTGCTCCAAACAAAGAAATACTCTGTACAGGAATTTTGGCAGGAATGCTTCTCTGAAGAGTCCCCTGAGATAAATGCAAAACATTTTTCTCATATAATGTAATACAGTGTTTCTTTCAAGACTTCTGAGAGTCATAGTGTTCGCTTTAAAGTGTTAACATAGATGCTTGCAAACTTGGAAAAGCAGACTGGCAGCGTGTTTTGTAGTTGTCTCCCTAGTTCGTCTTGGTTTTACATGGCCTGAATACAGTCACGTAGAGTAAATACATGCCCAGCAAGTTCCTTAATCGTAATCTGTGATATTTATTCTTAAAAAATTTTTTAAGCTTGTCCTATGGAGGTATGTTTGGGTTTGGGTTTCTTTTTTATGTTGAGACTGTCTTTTTTTTTTCTTCTGAATTCATATTCCAAAAATACTGAAATGGATACAGAGAATGAACTTACTCCATGTGACTGTGTTCTTCTAGGTACATATTTTTCTGCATGAAATCCCACTGTTGTTCTGCAAAGGTCTCATTCAGGATTGAGAATGATTTATTTAATTCGTTGACCTAGTGAGGAAATCAAGCTATTGAAGTTGTCGTGTTAACTGGAATTACCAGAGAAAAATTTGTCCTCAATAGTAATCTTTGGATGACACAGGGTTTTGGAGAAGCTGGATTAGTGTGGTATGTTATTGGTCCTGTACTCATCCCATTTAGGTTCTTGAGAATAGTGAATAGATGGAGGTAAAGACATCAAACACATTTATTTACTTATAGCCTTTGTAGCTCTTGGCAAGTCAGAATATAGATGTCTTATTTTATTTGATAATTATTTAGGTATTTTGATGGAGCAGAACCCTCTTTTACTCTTGGGTTTTTTGAGAGAAATGTTCCTTCACCTCTTGCATTACAATCTTGTTATGATTTAACCCCAGCCAGCACCTAAGCCCCACACAGCCGCTTGCTCACTCCCCCCCGGTGGGATGGGAGAGAATATTGGAAGAGTAAAAATGAGAAAACTCATGGGTTGAGGTAAAGACAGTTTTACAGGTAAAACAAAAGCCACACAGGCAAGGAAAACAAAACAAGGAAATTCATTCACTCCTTCCCATGGGCAGGCAGGTGTTCAGCCATCTCCAGGAGAGCAGGGCTCCATCACGTGTAACGGTTACTTGGGAAGACAAACGACATCACTCCAAACATCCTGCCCTTCCTTCTTCTTCCACCAGCTCTATATGCTGAGCATGACGTCATATGATATGGAATATCCCTTGGGTCAGTTGGGGTCAGCTGTCCCATCTGTGTCCCCTCCCAACTTCTCGTGCACCCCCAGCCCACTCGCTGGTGGGGTGGGGTGAGCAGCAGAAAAGGCCTTGACACCATGTAAGCACTGCTCAGCAGTAATGAAAACATCCCTGTGTTATCAACACTGTTTTCAGCCCAAATCCAAAACATAGCCCCATACTAGCTGCAGTGGAGAAAAATTAACTCTATCCCAGCCAAAACCCAACACAAATCTTTAATTTGTATCAGTTAAGAAGATTGGGGCTTTTGTGGACAGGAAATTCTAATGTTTAGTCATCCTGTTTTTCTAGTTTTTTATTAGCCACTTTCTACAAGGTAATCTCTCTTCCAGAGATCAGAATTAAATTAGCTACTGGCAAAGCGTGCATTTCTCAGACCCACCCATATGTCTTTCCCAGCTAAGTATTATTTTACCATATTATGACTGTTGTGGACCCTCCAGCCATGTGCAGCTCTGAAGCTTGATAGCAAATGATAGCGTGGACGGACCAGTTGTGCTTTATATCGTAACTGAAAAAAATTTTAAAACAAACTCTTAGTCAAAATATAATGGATTCTCCCTGTACATTAACTAGATTGAAAGAAATAAAACTGGGAAAAATAATTCCATTATGTCTAAGGAAATGTAAGGATTTCTTCCCATATGGAGCATTAGCAAGACCTGCTCAGTTTTGGATCTCCTCTCCTATTTGAATTCCAGTATTAAAGCTTGTATTGCATGTAACTGTCTAGCAGCAGTATGATTTGTTTAAGCCTGTTTTGAGTGAGGTCGTGGTACATCGTTGATAGAAACATAGATATAGCCCAAGGTGGTTGTCATGGTTTAGCCCCAGTCAGCAACTAAGCAACACACAGCCGCTCGCTTGCTCCTCCCATCCCAGTGGGATGGGGGAGAGAATTGGAAGGGCTGAAGTAAGAAAACTTGTGGGTTGAGATAAGAACAGTTTAATATGTAAAGTAATAATAATAATAACAATAATAATGTAATGAAAAGGAAAATAACGAGGGGGAGGGGGGAGGGGTGAAACCTCAGGAGGGGGCAGAAAACCAAACAACAAGTGATGCAACCGCTCACCACCCGCCGACCGATGCCGCAAGTCCCTGAGCTGTGATCACTGCTTGCTCTAGCCGACTATCCCCAATCAATATACTGGGCATGATTTCACATGATATGGAATATCCCTTTGGCCAGTTTGGATCAGCTCTCTTGGCTGTGCCCCCTCCCCTCCCGGTTTCTGGTGCCCCTGGCAGAGCACGGGAGGCTGGAAAAGTCCTTGACTAGTGTAAGCACTACTTAGCAACAACTAAAACATCAGTGTGTTGTCAACATTATTCTCATCCTATAAGTCCAAAACACAGCACTATCCCAGCTACAGTGAAGAAAATTAACTCTGTCCCAGCTAAAACCATGACAGTAGTTTCATTACATTTCATTACAGAATTTCATCTAGATGATGGTAGCACCAGAATTCTTGCTTCTATTCATATTTGGAAGATAAAAAAGCTGATTGGTTGGGCAGCATTTACAGATAAAATAGAGAAGCACACTTATTTGGCAGATCTGTTCTGAAGAGTACAATTAAGACTCTGTGTGTTAAAGGTCTAGACTCTATTTACACCTTTGGATGATGTTATCTGTTTATGATACCTTCAAATTGATTGCGGTTTCTTAAGAAAAAGCTAGTACAGCTGACAAATTTTTTAAGACATTGCTCTATGTGGGAGCTGCAGTGTAGAAGCTGGAATGTAATTGCTTGTGGTTTTATGTCTTTTTAGGTGCCTGTGGTTCATGCTTGAAGTTTTAATGACAAAGAATGAGAACAATAGCCATGCTTTCATGAAAAAGATGGCAGAAAACATCAAGCTTACCCGAGATGCTCAGTCTCCTGATGAGCCAAAAGCCAATGAAGTAAGACATGCAATTCAGATAAGTGTTGGGTGATGGGCTGAGGGTTTCACAAGCAGTTGATGAACAGGATTTGCAGGAAATCTGAAAGCACTAGCTCAGACATTTTTATGGTCTTTTACAGAGAGTGTTAATTGCGAGCATTGTCTGTATGTTGCCAATCTCATTCTTTCATAAACTTGCTGACCTTATCGAGCACACAATACCTAATGAAGTTTATAAACAAAATTTGTTCAATATTCCTGTTACTGCCTGCCTGCCTTATTTTAACTTCTGCTGCCTATTTTCCCCAACATAAGTATCTTCTGTTGGAGGAGGAAATAGTGTGCGTATGGCTACTGTTAAACCTGTTAGTTTCTAGCAGAGATGAGAAACCATTTATGGTGACTTGATTGAGCAAGAGTTTCTATTTTACAGCATAGGCTTGTAAAGTATTACTAGCTTTTATTAAATAGTATCATATGAAAAATGGGGACTTCTGTATGTGTTTGAAGAGCCAACAGTATGATTAATGATGTAATTACAAAATATGTCCTTAGCGGTTGTCATTTTAACACATAGATTAAACTGTTTAAAGAACCACATTCTCTGTCCACTGTAAAAAACAGTAAGTAATTCCTAAAGCATACTTTTCTTTTCTTTTTTTTCTTTAGAAACTTTATACAGTGTGTGATGTAGCACTATGTGTAATCAACAGCAAAAGTGCTTTGTGCAATGCAGATTCACCGAAGGACCCTGTATTGCCAACCAAATTTTTTACACAACCTGAAAAGGTAAATTTGTTCATTTAACTTCCAAAGTCATAACAGCAAATAACTTCGATTTTTGTAACTGAGAGCTGGTAGTCTCCATAACATAATATCATGAGTGGGAAAATGCATTTATTTTACCCTCAGCAATTAAATTTAACATCAGCAGTATGCTGTCTCTGTCTTAAAAATGTGTCTCAGAAATGTTTGTAACCAGGTGAGAGGTAATAGAATAGATACTGATATGTTAGCATGTATTGCTAGACCATTTCATTAAAGTGTTTTGTAAATGCATCTGAATATATGGGGATATATGTATATTCTGACTGTATATCTGAATTAGAATGCAAAGCAGACTAAAAAAAAAAGGGAACATTTTTTTATGTTATATGTGGTATGTTTATATCTGTCCATAGCTGTTTGGCTATTTTGCTTACTGTACAAGTTGCCTCTTATTGCCTAGTAATACTCTGGTGAGTACAGCTCTACTGTCAGCTATAGCACTACTATTCTTCAAGAGGCATACTTCTAAAAAGTATAAGCAGAACTAAAGTGATTCTCTGGACCAGACCTGATGTTTTGGTTGTACTGAAGAATACATTTCACATTTTTCAGTGTCTCAGACTGTTAATTAACAGCCTTTCCAGAGTCTGTTTAAGCAAAATTTAGTTTGCTTCTGTAATTGTGAAGTGGCAGATGCCATGGTTATAGGGAGCTGGTGTCTGCAATAGCTACCTGCACTTAGGTTTAGTGTTTTGGTCTGTGTAAACTGTACTCAGAGTGACAAAGGTAGCAACTTACAAGTTGTTTGGAGAAAACAGCACCTCTTTTTTCCTCTCTTTGGACTTCCCATTAAAAAGATGCAAGTGAAAAAATAGGGAGGGCAGTTTTGCTTCACTTCAAATGATTCCTGCAATTCAAGAAGAAAAAATGTTAATCCCAACTTCAAGTATGGCATACTGTCATTCAGTAATGCTTGTTATAGATCTCCTCCAGAATACTAGTTTGGCCTATCTTTATTAGATTGATTTATTTGTCAGCAAGTTGCATGGTATGAAATATCTGTAGCTCTTGATAGTAGCATCTAATTTGAGAAGTCAGTCATGTATATATAAAAAACAACAGCAAGATTGAGAGATCGAACACAAATTGATTTTTATTTTATTTTTTATACAGGATTTCTGCAATGACAGGAATTACATTTCAGAAGAGATAAGGGTTCTTCTTTTGACAGGGAAGGTACTGTATTTTGACAAGTTGCATTGCTTTCAATATTACTTGTGACTTTTTTAAATGTCCTGGACTGCTGTAGTTTGAAAATTGTATTAGGAGTTTGTGAACAATAATTTGTGATTCTTTCATTTAGTGGCATAATTAATGCCTTTAACACACTACCTGGTACGTAAATAACACCAACACGTTATCTGTGCACCGAGGCATAGGTTCTTTATCAACTGCAGTTTTCACATAACTACAGGTTTTTCCATTATTAAAATAAGTGTGGCATAAAGTTATGATGCAGATACTGAATTGTGACACCACTAGCATTAGAGGTCTTAAATTTTCAATCTTAATATTTTTAATATAGCTGTTAATGCTGTTAGATTCAACTGCAAATGTCTGCACCCTTTTGAATGTCTCATTTTATTTCAGACATAAATTGACTAATACCTTCACAGGGTAGAGAAAATACCAAGTCTTGTGGCAGGGGCAGGGATGCACAACAAAAAAACTTCATAAAAACCAGAACCTATTATATACTTTTTACCATCAGCTGCCCTTTCTTGGAATTCTGAAACTGTCTTTCCTAGGTTCTGGTTAAATTACATTGGAGTGCGTTTTAGTCTAACTCAAAAAATTAGCAGGTTTGGGGTTGTTTGGTTTTTTTTTTCCCCTTGAGCTTAGCGAGAGAATGCTGGCTGACTCATAAAATATAAAAATCCTGACAACAGTATAAATCATGGTTTTAATATCAATTTCATGTGCATTTATTAATTTTCATGTTCTGTATTCCATGAACTGTTACTGCATTAGTTTCTAAAGTCTTCAGTTAGAGCAGAACTCTGTGGCAGTTGTTCATTGTAAGAGTAGAGACAAATGATAACTCTGTAAATAGCCATATAATGTTAAAATTGCTTCTTCTCACACTGATTTTTCATTTATACAAAAAGTTTCCGCTATCAGAGCAGTTCATGTGGGTGAGATTTGCCCAGCTGGCAGAATCCTGCCTCTCCTTGCTTTGTGTCACCCTGTGTCACCAGCCTGGATGCTATTCAGTGAGCTGGGTTGGAGTTAAGTTAGGAAGGGAGGAGGCAGACAGAAGACCATCTTTTTTACCAGCAGCCAATACCAGTCTGGTGCTTTAAATAACCTCAGAAGAAGGTGTCTGTCTACTGATGTAATTGTTTCACCTTTGACAGCATTCAGACATAATGAAAGAAGCATTTGAAGCAAGTTTAGTTGGCTGTGTAAGCTTACAACATTTCTCTTTTGATACGGTGTTCAGCAATGTGTACTAAAGATATGTCTTAAAAAAAAAAAATAATTTTTTTTACTGGTATAAGACAGGCTTCCTTCCTGCATTCTGTTAAAACAGGGTTAGATTGGGGGGGNAAACATTTATTCTATGCTCTAATAGAATACACAAACACATGCTGCTTTTTCTGCCTAGTTCTATTTCAGAAAACACAGATGTGTAAGGATACCCCACTGACGCAGACCAGTGGTCTGTTTTGGCCTGGTATTGTTTTTCCAGAGGGACCAATACAACATGATTAAGGAGAGTGTGCAAGTCTAGCCACTTTCTGCAGTACATTCCCCTTCTTACTGCGCCAGCATTCATAATTTTTATAATGGGGTGCTAGACTCTGCATCTGTGCCTGTTGTTTTTGTTATCTGCTTACAGACTTGTTCCCAAATTTATCTGCTCTGGTTTTGAACCTCCTGAAGCTCTGCCTTCACAACCTCTTATGGCAGTAGGTACCAGCAGTTTGCAACCTACTGGTTGTGCAGAAGTACTTTTTCTCTCTCAAACATTTTTCTCTCTCCTGTTAGCTGTGCCAAATGCTTCCTGCTTTTCATAAAATACTCAGTAAATTGAGCAAATAAAATATTATGAGAATAATATGTTTAAGTAAATGTTGTGCAGTATTAGCACTAGGATGAAGCAGCTATTGAACATGTGCTCAGTAACAGGCCATTTCTGCAGAGATCAGGTGTTTTTGGGGGTGTGTGGGTGGTTTGTTTTTTTTTTTTCCTAACTAAATGTTTTCCAACATCTGTGGTATCTCTCTCCTGCCTGCTCCCTCACTACTTCCACGCATGGGTATTATTTTTTCTTGTGAGAATGTCTTAATAAATTAACTTGGTCTCTGAGGAAATATAAACTTGCACAAAGAATGTGACATGCCAGTTATGAAAACTTCTTTGACTCCTCTCCAGAGACAAAGTAAAATCTTCCTGCTGCCTACCCAGCCTGACCAAATTGGTCAACAGACACCAGCCATAGCAAGATCTAAAATACCACCACTGTATTGGAAAACACCAGAATAGTGTTACATACTTTTACACTAGCTTTCTGTGTAGTAAAAATGTACACATTTCCTACTGTTGTAGTGAACCTAATTCTGCATTACATTTTGGAAAGCCTTTCCCAGAGGTGCTTTGCTTTGCAAATATAGGATGTTTGAGTCATAGAATAGCTCAAGTTGGAAGAGACTCATAAGGGTCATCAAGTCCTACCTAAAACTAAGCCATACGACTGAGAGCATCGTCCAGATGCTCCTTGAACCCTGACAGGCTTGGTGCCGTTACCACTTCCATGGGGAGCCTATTCCAGTGAGTGACCACCGTCTCGGTGAAGAACCTTCTCCTACTGTCCAATCTGAACTTCCCCGGATGCAGCTTCAATCCATTTCCTTGTGTCCTATCGCTGGTCACCAGAGAGAGGAGATCAGCACTCCCCCTCCGCTGCCCTGCCTTGAGAAAGTTGTAGACTGCCATGAGGTCACCCCTCAGCTTTCTCTTCTCCAAGCTGAACAAACCAAGTGATCTCACCATCTTGGTCACCCTCCTCTGGAAACAGTCTAATAGTTTGATGTTCCTCTTATATTGAGGTGCCCAAAACTGCACACAGTACTAGAGGTAGGGCCGCACCAGTGTAGTGTGGGACGACCACCTCCCTTAACCAGCTAGCTATGCTGTGCTTGATGCACCCCAGGACACGGTTGGCCCTTCCAGCTGCCAGGGCACACTGTTTACTCATATTCAACTTGCCATCAACCCAAACCCCCAGATCTCTTTCCACGGGGCTGCACTCCAGCCTCTCATCCCCCAGTTTGTATGTATAACCAGGATTACCCTATCCAAGGTGGAGAATCAGGCACTTGCTCTTGTTAAATTTCATACGGTTGGTGATTGTCCAGTGCTCTAATATATTCAGATCTCTCTTTAAGGCCTCTCTACCCTTGAGGGATTCCACAGCTCCTCCTAGTTTAGTATTGTCAGCAAGCTTACTTAATGTACATTCAACTCCTGCATCTAGATCATTTATAAAAACGTTAAAGAGCACTGGCCCTGAAGTTGAGCCTTGGGTAACCCCACTAACTGGCCACCAGGCTGATGTAACCCCATTTACTGTGACGCACTGAGTGTGACCCATCAGCCAATTGTTCACCCAACATATTATGGACTTGTCTAGCTGTGTGCTGGACAGTTTATCCAGAAGGATACTGCGAGAGACAGTATCAAATGCTTTGCTAAAATCCAAAACCACCACATCTACTAGCTTTTCTTGGTCAACTAGGTGTGTGACCTTGTCATAAAAGGACATTAAGTTGGTTAAGCAGCACTTGCCCCTTGTAAACCCGTGCTGGCTTGGAACAAAGAGTGCATTGTTTCTCAAGTGTTTTTCAATAACTTCCAGAATAACCTTCTCCATAATTTTACCAGTTACTGAAGTGAGACTGACAAGTCTCAAATTGCCAGGGTCGTCTTTCTTATACTTTGTGAAAATTGGGACAACATTTGCCAGCTTCCAGTCAANTTCTTGGTCAACTAGGTGTGTGACCTTGTCATAAAAGGACATTAAGTTGGTTAAGCAGCACTTGCCCCTTGTAAACCCGTGCTGGCTTGGAACAAAGAGTGCATTGTTTCTCAAGTGTTTTTCAATAACTTCCAGAATAACCTTCTCCATAATTTTACCAGTTACTGAAGTGAGACTGACAAGTCTCAAATTGCCAGGGTCGTCTTTCTTATACTTTGTGAAAATTGGGACAACATTTGCCAGCTTCCAGTCAACTAGGACCTCTCCAAACTCCCAAGACTGTTGAAAAATAATGGAGACGTCCCTCAATTTTTCAACCAGTACCCTTGGATGAATCCCATCGGGCCACATAGATTTATGTGCATCCAGCTGGAGCAGCAAGTCTCGAACAAGTTCAGGGTCAGCTGGGAGTTTGTCACACCCCCCCACACACACACCACACACCACACACCGCCCCCCCCACCCCCACCCGTCACGGTCTTCCAACACAGGGCTCTGAGGGTCCCAGGGCCCATCACTGGTGTTGAAGACAGAGGCAAAGAAGGCATTAAATGTCTCTGCCTTGTCTACATCTCTATTTGTGAGGTGACTGATCTCGTCAAGCAACAGGCCAATGTTGTCTCTATTCTCCTTTTGCTGTTAACGTATTTTAAAAAGCCCTTTTTGTTGTCCTTCACAGTGCTGGGCAGCTTGAATTCTAAGCAAGATTTGGCCACACAAATTTTCTCCCTACAGTGGCAAACAGCATCTCTGTAGTCCTCCCATGTTGCCTGTCCTTGCTTCCAAAGTCCATACGCTTTCCTGTTCTGCCTGAATTCTACAAGAAGATCCCAGCTCAGCCAAGCCAGCCTTCTGCCCCACTTGCTTGTCGTCCGACTCTTTGGAATTGCCTGCTTCCGCACTTTCAAGAGATGGCTCTTAAAAACTGACCAGCATTCATGGACTACAATACCTTCAAAAGCAGATTCCCAGTGGACCTTATTAACTAGCTCCTGCAGCAGTCCAAAGTCTGCTCTCCCCATACCCAGGGTCAAAGTTTTGCTGGCAGTTTTTGTCCTATTTTGAAACTCAACTACTTCGTGGTCGCTGTGACCAAGACAGCCACCAGTCACCACTTTGCCCACAAGACCCTCTCTGTTCACAAACAAAAAAATCTAGAAAGGCACCTTTCCTAGTCAGCAACCTTAGTACCTGCACCAAGAATTTATCTTCACCATGCTTCAGAAATTTCTTGGACCTGTTTGTCTCTGCTGTACGATACTCCCAGTTGGTGTCTGGGAAGTTAAAATCACCCATAAGAAAAGGGCAGTTGATCTAGAGATATTCCTAATTCCTTGTAGAATAATTCATCAGTGTTGTCATGCTGGCTGGGCAGTCAATAGTAGACTCCCACAACAACATCCACTTCATTTGCTTTCCCTTTCATCCTCACCCAGAGGCTCTCAACCGTGTTGAGACCAAAAGGATATTGCTGCATCCTTTCAGTCCTCTAATAACTACCTAGCATTCTGGCTTTCGTTGAGACTTCTCCAGCTGCTATCTCTTCAAAGCATGAGAGCGAGCAAGGCAATTGATGAGTGCTGTTAACTTATAAGAAATAAAAGTAGGATAGACTGGTTTTTAAGTAAAGATGAGGTCTGTAGCTCTGAACTGATGGCATCACGATTGAGAATGTTAATTCAGAAAAAGTATTTTAAAATACTCGCGAGTATATTTTAAAATTAAATTAAAAATTAAATATGTATCTGAAGTTTGTATTTTTTAAATTTAAACATTTTCTTCTAGCCAAAACCAACTGGTGTATTAGGTACAGTAAACAAACCATTATCTGCAACTGGAAGGAGACCATATATAAGAACTACAGGGTCAGAGACTGGAAGCAATATCAGTGTAAACTCTGAGCTGAGCTCTTCTGCAGGAAACCGATCAAGGTACAGGAGTTTGAAATTTCTTTCATCGGCTCTTTACTTCATGTTCTCCAGTGTGCTTGCATGTTTTAGGACAGGAGGTGATTTGGTGTGTGTACCTGTGTGTTTGAAGAGTGTCTTAATTTTGTCAATTTTTTAAAAGAGGTAGTTCTCTATAGGTAAAATCTCCTTCTTTGCTTTTTGTTTTGGGGTTTTTTTTTAGTAGACAAAAATTCAGTACAGTGTTTAGGTGTGGCCTGCCTGTAATTACATATAATACAAGAGAAGAGACATTATACTGTCTGAAATTTTGGTGGTTAATATTCATAATATATTTACATCAGAAAATACATTAATTGAAGACACCAACCATAATTAATACTAAACAGATTTTGCAACTCATACATTTTTGATATATAAATTAGGATTAATCCTGACTGGTAACAAGAAACGTTTTTCATATAGATTAAATATTCTGACCTATTTAAGATTAAGAACAATTAAAAAGAACTTGCTGAAGAGGACCAGGATCTCAGTGGAAGGATGCAACACATGATTGTAATATTTGATCTTTCTTCTAGTTACTGTTATTTTTATGTGGATCCAGAGTGTTTAAATTTGTCATAAATCTGGAGAAACAGCTTACTTTTTCAAATTTTAAGATTGTTTAACTTGTTTTTGAATTGTTTAACTGGCTAAGATAAAGGGTTAAAGAAAGTAGAGAAAGTCAACTCTAGTTGCTACATTTCGTAAGGCCAAAGGGAGGTATAACTCAGTTCAGACTTTGTTCTATAAGTGTGCATGATTATGCTGTAATAATCTTCATTATTTTTTAATTATTTTGTTTTTCAAACTGTTGTATGCTTGTGTAAATTAACTTGAAGTTTGAGCATTGCTGGTCTTTATTTTTCTTCACTACCTTTGCCAGTACTGGTTTTTTTCTATCTGGAAAAAGAACACAGCATCGTTTAGAGCATTGGTCTTTTAAGTTTGCAAAAAGAATTATATGGCATTGTGTCTGTGATAAGGGATTTGGCTCAGTGACTAACCAATCCCTGTGAGACTTTTCCCAGTTCTGGGAAAGAAAATATAAGTGTGGACTCTGGCAAATTCAACTCTTTTTGTAAACTAATTCAGTCTGTCTGCATTGATTTTTTTTTTTTTAAATTGTATTTTTTTTATATAATTGCAACCATTTTTCTTCTTTTATTCTGTATGTTTTGGTTTAATTTTGTCTTCAATTATGCTACCAGGGAACAAAGTTCAGATATATCAGAAACTGGGGTCAGTGAAAATGATGAAAATCCCGTGAGGATTATTTCAGTCACACCAGCAAAGACAGAACCTGTGAAAAACAAGGTAAGTCTGGGGATCTTATGGACTGTATCTCTGTAATAAGCTTGGCATTGGGGGTTTATTCAGTACACGTCATTGCAGGTGGACTCTGAGGAACTGGTAATGTCCGATTTCATTTCATGTAGTTGTATCACTTTCCTAGACTAGTAGAAGACCCCTTATTTTCAAAACTACTATTTATTTTATCTAGAGTATTTAATAGAGCTCACGTGCTCAAAAATAGCTCAGGCAAATCAGAAGAGACTTTTCCGTCTTTTTTCTAAAATTCCAGAAGATTCCCACCTTTATTCTATGTTTTCCAGTATAAATAATAGTAAAGCTGTGATTCAGAGTGAAGGTTGACATCTGTAGCTTTAACTGAAGATACTGCCAGGAAAATTTCAAGTGGTCCTCTGGCATGAAATAAACATCTAACTTTGGACTGCGTTACAACTAAAATATTATTTACACTTCGAGGATTTTTAATGCTTTTCCCACCTTCTATTAGAGAGAAAAGATCATGCTTAAGTCATAATGATTTTTAACTTCTAAAACATACAGTTGCATGAAGTTTAACAAAGGTAAATGTGAAGTCCTGCACTTGGGATAGATTCAACTCAAGTGCAGTACAACACGCTGGGATCTGCCTGGCTGGGGCGTAGGTTGGCTGAGAAGGACCTGGGGGACCACCCCAGTGGACAACCAGCGGAGCATGAGTTGGCAGCAGCACCGTGCCTTGGCAGCAGCGAGAGCAAGCTGGGTCCTGGGCTGCATCAGGAAGAGTATAGCCAGCAGATTGAGGGATGTGATTATTCCACCCTATTTGGCATTCATTAGGCCACACCTGGAATACTGTGTCCAGAATACTGTGTCCTCCCCAGTTCACCAGATATTGAAAAACTGGAGAGGGCTTTGCAGAGGGCCACCAAGATGATAAAGCCTTGGAGTAGTTGTTGTACGAAGAAAGGTTGAAAGAGTTGGGCTTGTTCAGCCTAGAGGAGAGAAATCTTATGGGGATCTAATCAGTCTTTCAATATCTAAAAGGTATTTATGGAGAAGGTGTGGAAGTACTCTTTTCTTAAGGCTGCATGGTGACAGGACAAAAGGCTACAGGCAGAAGTTGCTTCAGGGGAAATTCCATCTGGATGCAAGCAAAAAAAAAAAAAAAAAAAAAAGNCTTAAACACTGCAATAGGTTGCCCAGAAAAGTGATGGAATGTCGCTGTTCATGGCTTAGCTTGTCAGGGGCCCTGGATAAACCCCGAGGCCCTGCTTTCAACAGAAGGTTTGACCAGATGATTTCCAGAGGTCACTTCCAACTTAGATGATTCTGTGATTCTAAAATCAAAATAGATTTTTGTAATAATGTAGAGATACATAGATGGTTCATGCAGAACGCATTTTAAGAGGTTATATATGTACTCGGTCTTTTTTGATTAGATGAAATCAGAGGAATAAGAGGTGGTTTGGATTTGTATCATCACATAGAAAAGTCAGTTTTTTCTCAATCTTTTAAAGTAACAGCCGCATGTTATTCACACCTGTGAGCTAATGAAGAAGAAAAAAAATCTTTCCCAAATTTCAAAGTATGGTTCCTTTTCTTCTTTTTCCCCAAAATAGGGTTATTTTGAAAAGTTAGGCAAAGCATTTATGAAATAAATCTTCAAAAATGCTTTCTAGGTTCTTGAAACCTGACTTTAGTTGAAATTTTCAAAGAGTGGTTATCCGTAAAGTTCTTACGAATAGAAGTTGTAAATGTCTGCTGTGAAGCTGCTAGAACAGTAATAAAGATTACAGACTGCCTGACTTATTTAACATTTAAGAAATAATGGTAGAATATTTAACAAAAAAGTCGTTGGTTCAGACACAGCACTTAAAATAATGAGTGGCCTTTAATTGGTGTGTCTGAAATTGCTAAGTCATCCCAGCCATGCCTCTCCAATACCCTTTTCTGTGCCCCTCCTCCTGTTTCGGAAGCCAGTGTTCAAATGAAGGTCCAGCATCCAGTTGCTTCCTCTTTGTTTCCATATCAATACTTTTCTGTGTAGGGACCTACATTGCCACCACCCTTTCTGTTTCACATATACTATGACGCTGCTTCATGAAGTTCAATCACTCCATTACCTTGTTCAGTGTAATGAGAAGAACATTCATGTAGGCCGTGCCTATTCAGGCACGACAAAGAATTAACAAAGACAGCAAGTTTCACTTGTGACTAGGTTTTACTCCCTTTTATTCCCCGCAAGCCTTGGGTTTTTTCCTTTTACTGGTATTTAGGGTTTTAGTAATCTGCACCTTTACTGAAGGTTGGTCTCAAAATTTGCATATATTGAAGTAAATATCATTTACTGCACTGAAATCGTTACTTTTGCTCCTTAGTTCTCTCCTGTCAGTTGGCAAAGAGGCAGTAAAAGGAGCTTGTCCAGAAGAACTGTCATGGGTGGAGCTGAGATTATTAATCTTACTATAATCTCACTTTCAAGCAACTAAAAGATACATTGGGTGCAGATAGTAACATTACACACACTGTAGAAAAACTTTTTGTGAGATTAATGTTCGAAATCCCATTTAGTAAGACTTTTTACTAGGTCTAAGCCCACGTGATGTGTTTTTACAAGAACGGTTACTTTCTCTTTTAAAAACTGACACTTCTGTCGGAGGAAGGTAACAATTTGAGTTTGCCTTTGGGAATCTTTTTTTTTTTTTTCCTTTACATTAATGACTTTTATTTTCTAGGAGATTAATTCTGATCAGGCTACACAAGGAAACAGCACTGAACGTGGGAAAAAGAGAACAGCAACAGCATCTGGAACTGAGAATATTCATCAAAAACCGGAAGAAAAAAATGTAGATGAAACAGGACCATCACTTGCAGCAAAAACCAGGAGAGGGCGTCCACCCAAACCTGAACCTCAGGGTACCACTGCAAAAAATGAGGAAACAAATAAACCACCTGTCAGGGGAAGGAAAAGGGCAGCAGTCAGTCAAGAAAGTCCAGGGAGTTTAGAGGCAGGTAACGCCAAAGCACCAAAACAGCAAGACACAGCAAAAAAGCCAGCAGCAGCACAGAGACAAATTGATCTACAAAGGTAAAAATAAATACATAAATAAAACATGCCTGGGTGGGGTGGGCCTCTCCTGTCTGAAGATAGACCCGGAAATGCAATTATAATAGATCTAACATATGTTAAAGGGCACAACTAAATCACAATGATTTATAAACATCATGCTCCAACATACATTGTGTTGTGTTCTGTTCTGTTTTTCAAATTTAAGTACCAGGGCAGCTGAAATTGGAGAGCTGAATTTGTTTGGTCAGAGCAGGGTAATCAAACCAGTTTTCACCAAATTGTACTTTGCCTGTGGCATCCTGGTTTCCCTTCTGAGCATTGCTATTGAAAAGAACTAAGAGTTGAGGGTATTTCAAGTGTATTCAGTAATGCCAGGAACACAGGCATTCAGGTGCTCTGCTCTGCTTCAGATCATTGATAAGAAAGGCTTGAAAATTGACCATCTTTAATGAACAGAACAAGTTGTAATTTGAACTGTCATTATTTTTTGATATTTTGGGTCTGTGCATGTTTGCTGTTAATATTAACAACTTTTTAAGACATATATTTTAAGTAAATCAAAAGTGGGATTTGGAACTGTGTAAACTACAAAACAGCTCTTGGATGATTATTTATTTTTCTATACTCCAGTGTTTAAACGTGGTGATGTGATTTCCAATATAAACAAACCACAAATGCACATAAACACTGAGAAATTTGTTTAGCTGAATCTGATACAATAATAATTCTAATGCAAAAGTGTCCAAAGCTATAGAGCGATAAGATAAGGTCAGCAAACCAGTGCATTGGAAGAAATTACGATTTAATTTAAAGGAAGAAAGAATCATTAGAACGGTTTCTTTCTAGAGATTTTGTAAATTAAAGATCTTGCAGAGAGCCTTAGTCAAAAAGAATTACCTTTTCCTCTCACAGCAAGGTTCCTATACTAGTAAATTGTTCGGTCTTTCAAGAGAATAGTATTTGTGTACTGCCTTGCAATGCTTGTTTTATACATCAGTTTTCTTTAAGTCTTCATAACAAACTGCACTCTCCATAGCCTTAAATAAGCCACCTGTGTCAGCTGCTTTGAAAATTGTAATGCCTCAGCATTTCTTGGAAAAATTACCAAAACATTGTTAACGTTTTTCAGAAGCCAGGTGCTTGGAAGTGATGGAGATTCACTGTTGGAGATAGACTCAAGTCCAGAATATTCCCAAAATGCAATGGATCTTTTTAAGGCCTGTGGGAGCAGCCAGGAAGATACTGAGGATACAGAGATAGCAGAGGGAGGCTTCCTTAAGGTGTAGCAAGTGTCTTATCTAGGACAATTCTGTGTTTTTATTGTAGCTTATACAACAGGGAATCAAAGAAGTTTTTCTGTCTTCTAGAAAAACGTATGTAAAAATACCTGTGTCTGATAGGTTTTTTTACTTTTAAGTAGACATGTACATGTTATATTTGAATATATATATGTACATGTGAATATTTGAAAAACATCTGAAGTAATGCTTGTTCTTAAGTAAGACAGGCTGTTTTTCTAAACCTGGGTAATTAAATACAGTTAATTAGAAGTCACCATTCTTATTCTCTGATTCCAGTGGAAGCTATGGATAAATGTATTTCCGTTTATGCTGAAAAACATTACTCAATTATGGAATTATTATTATTGAACTTCTCTATTTCCAAATTTATCAGGAAGCTGTGCTGTACAATAAGGAAATTCACTTATAGTCAATTAATTATGTAATCACTGAGGAGATA
This sequence comes from Sula dactylatra, assembly GCA_013389905.1. NCBI lineage: Eukaryota > Metazoa > Chordata > Aves > Suliformes > Sulidae > Sula > Sula dactylatra. Next base: position 27,617 of record WEKW01004086.1, read on the forward strand.
AAAGATGGAGTTGGAAGAATCACAGTATAAAGAGTGTAAAAGCTAAAACATAAAGGATATAGATAGGATATTGATTCAGAATCGACTGTGATTTCCATGACCTTAAAATTAACTTTTATTTCCATTTTTTCCCCCCAAAAAAGGTAAAAAGAAAACTCGCTCGAAAAGGGAGGAAATGAAGGCCAAATAAAGGCATGCTCCAAGCTTCTGCAAAAACTAGGATTCAGAAATTTCCTGTACAGGAACTGAAATTACTTCAAAACACACAGCTTTCAGCTCTGAAACCAGAAGGAAAACTATGCTTCCCTTTCACATGAAATTAATCCTTCTCAATGGAAATGTAAAGCAGAAACTCTTGAGAAAGAGGCTAAAAGCATCTGTACTTATTTCCCCAGAGACTTTTTTTATGAAAAGTCAATAATTAAGCAAATTGCTTAACACTTGGTTCCAGTTCCTGCATTCTGGAGTTTAAAAGTGTATTTACACCATTAATTTTCATGCTGCATTTTTTTTTTTTTTAAAGAAAGTCAGAGGAGGTCCTTACACTGACATTGAAAATTCATGATCCTAGAGCCAGGTATTCCCATGTTTCACAGAAAAAGTAGAAGTCTACTGAATGGATTTTAAACAAGACTAGAGGAAAAAAAAAAAAAAACCACAAAAAAAATTTTTTTGCTTTACTTTTGGAGACTGTTTTATGTATAATTCTTTCTGCCTGCCTACTTTTCTGCAAAAATAAGATGTACAGATTTCAGTTCCCTGCTATGAAAAGTCATGTGGTGGCAATTTTATAAATGTTGCTTTCTGATTTTTATCAGAGTGGGAAAGTAATCACTTAAAATTATTATTAATTCGCAAGTAGACATTTCATTTTTTAATTTTCCCTCCATTTTAGTTTAATATAATTTGCAATAAATGTACATATTGATGTTTGTTTTATAAAAACATATATCACTTTTAAGTGTTTTTACTCCTGCGGTTCTGTTGGAATATTCTAAATTTTAAAGGAGTAAAGACAGTCCAGCATTTGATTTTATAATGTTTGTCACCAGATTTTTTTATTGATGTAAAGAAAAAAAAAAAATCAATTTTTAAAAATAGTTGGACTTTGGCAGCTTTGTAAGGAAAGTTGGAAATGTTTAGGATTGCTCTCAATTTTAAGCATTGTGCTGATTGGAAGTAAGTCTGTTTTGCATTTTGTCTTCCTGTCCAGGCTCATTTTTTAATGTTTATTTTAGACGATTGTTGCATCAATATTATGTTTCCTGGCATTGTTCAGCATAGATACAGTGTACACTTTTATGTACACATGATCATATTTAAGTTTGTTGCATAAAATAAACGCTTCTAGGTGTCATGTGGCAGTCTTTTTTTAATTTTTCTTATTTTCTTTCACAGAAGACTACTTGCTATATCTGTGCATGGTCTTGGATGTTCATAGAAATATTGTATTGGGCAAAGAAGTTGTAATGCAGACAGTTACGTAGTTAAAAAGATAGTTTTTAGGTGAAGTTACAGTGCTTTATCATGTACAGTTGTATGGGAAGAAGGGGGTTGGTCTGCAGAGTGACAGTGAACAGTTCACTTTGTTTCCCATTTCTCTTTTGGAATTTTTTTTTAAATCCCTTGATGCATTGTAGAAGAGCTGGATGCTGTTGACTTTAGTTAAGGATTACTTGCTCTCCTAAAGTGGATAGGCGCGGTTGTGTGCTGTTAAACAATGACTAAGTCTCTCTTATCGAGTGCTTAACTGGTGTTACAGTTATTTTTCCTCTGTAAGAGAGAAAATCAGAGTCTTCACAAAGCAGCATATGCAACTCTTTTTCTAAAGCAATTGGCGATGCTTTGACTTGAGGGATTTGAAATGCTTTTGACAGAGGGAGACTAGGAGATTTCAAAAGCATTTAATTACACATCCATCAGGATTTTGATTTTTAAAATTGAAATAATTTCACAAGATGGATTTACTGATCATAATGTAGTTTCTTTCTAGTGTTCTGGTCAAATACTTCCTTCATGCAGAAGTTACGGTATTTTGGTTTAAACCAATTTTAAAATGTTTTTGGTGGAAGATTTTACGCGCTACCTGAAACAGAAACTCTGTTTTAGAAATGAGCCCTGGTATCTAGTCGTGTCCCTCTAACAATGATTTGAAATCTGGACTTGACGAATCTTGCAAATATTCAGAATTGTTTCCAAAAGCTTTGACTTTTGTGAGGTGGACAATCGTTGGGGTTTTTGTTTGGTTTTGGTTTTGGTTTCTTTTTTGGTCAGTTTTTAATCAGTTCAAATGTCAGGTTATGGAAGGAATCATCATAGAATAATTTAGGTTAGAAGGGGTTTCTGGAGGTTCAGTGCCATGCTCAGAGCAGGGTTTTCAGTTGTCTTTTTACAAGTAGAATTATGTAAAGTTTTTCTTCTGATTTTTTCAAGGGGACGTTTGAGTTACTTCCATATGCTGATTATCAGTATAGTCAAAGAAAATCAGTACATTCATGCAGCAAATTATGCTGGGCGTAATTGGCTGAGCAAAAATGCAGCGTAGAAACTATAGGAAAGGTCTACTGATGGCCCCCTGGTTTCTTTTCAGAACTTGCCTCAGACAAGGCTACGTACAGAATACCCCTGCCTGCCCCCCGCCACTCCCTCGCCAAAGTCCTGAGAGCACCCATGGCACAGTTCAGAGCTGCCTCAGCAGTGGACATCTTTCTGTAAGAACAGTATCCCCTAAGGCCCAGGGTCATTACAGCAGCCTCACTGGCGATAGCGAGTGGTTGGAACCGTCAGCCTTTATAACAGGGAAGTACAGGCATAATTTTTATACATATATAAATTTATGCATTGCTAGTTCTTCTTCTGATGCTTTAAAAAGAAAATCTGTTAAAGAGTAATCAGTGTAAAACTTGTGGAATTGAAGGCAAATAACTCCAGAGAAAGAGGTGGGGGTTTTGTACTTGGCCATATATGAGTTTTTAAATATTTTACCTAAGAATGGGGATTCTCTGGTTGTAATAAGCAAACTGACGCTCAGAGTTTTTCACTTGTTAATGTGTGATAAAGAATAAAAGGAAGCCCGATAAAACCCAGTCTTCACGGCTTTTGTCCAGGGTAGGATTTAAAAGTGCTGAGGTTTCGCGTTCAGTTACATAGTTAAAGCTAAGTTCCTATCATCTTTGAGTTCTCATCTTCATAAAAGTGTTGCCTTGTTTCTTAGTGGACATACATTTATTTCTGTTTCTTTGTGTCCTCTGATGCCTGGACTGCATGGCTTTCATGACAGTGAGACAGGAAGGCTGTCCTGAGAACATACTTTGTAACAAACTAAACTGAACCTCTACCACTCAACAAAATTAAACCTGAATAGTTGTTTTAGACAAAGTACTTTTTTTTTCTAGAGCAATCTTAAACAGGAAAAATAATATGCATTATAAATCTTTTCTGCACATGCTGACAAGCCTTGAAGTTCTAGACCTGATAAATAAAAAATCCTTATCTAAAATGTACTTCCAGCCATTAGATACTTAGCACGCATTATTGGACCAAGTCAACATCAGACTGGCTCTTGAGTTCCGGGTTAACTGATGGGGCTGTCACAGCTGAGCTGTCTCCTCTAAAGATCCAGAAAGATTTGGAATCACCAAACATTTGCAATACACAGGAAATTTGCTTCTTTAAGAAATCATCCATGTGGATCCTAGTTTACTTGCACGTGTGCTCCATTATTGTATTTATGAGCAGTGATAGGTTTGTGCATGGAAACCAAGTCCCAGAACAGTGCTCAGGGAAACTGCCCAAACTAAAGAAGCTGGACTAAAGTCTGCTTGCCAGCCGGGCTGCAGGTGTGCATAGCTGATAACCAAGCATCAGTCACAGGGTAGCTGGCCTCAGCCCAAGGGATCGTATCTCGGTGCAGGAGCAGGTTTGCATAGAGAATAGCAAGGTGTTAAAGAGCAATTAGCAAAGTCCTCCGTACAGCAGCACTTGGTATGTCCCTTGAAGCCTTCCCCTGCTTAAATTTCTGACAAGGAGGGAATCATCCTGCCGATGAGTACCCCATGTACTCAAATGGTCAGAGGGAAGCTCAGCTAGTAAGACAAAATACTCCTGAACTTCAGAAACCAACAGCAGCTTCCATTCCTTAAAGAGTTTTTAAGCCCGACGTTGCCTGGATCCATTTGCCTTGGTTCCTGGAAGGCAGCCGGACTTTCTCAGGGGCAGAACTTTGAAGCCCTGGTACAGAAGCAGAGGCGGTGGCTGACAGCCTCTCCCTTCCCTGCTGCACAGCCTGGGTCAGGAGAGTGGATCCAAAATTTATTACTCCTGTGGTTTTACCACATGAGAGACCAAAGAGGGCGAGTGACCCGGTTTCTCCCTTCGATCTCACACTCTGTGATCTGTTTCTAACCGAAGGTGGCCAGTCCCACAGATCCCATCAGAGATTCCTTAGCACCAGGTCACTGTGGTGACCCGCAGGATGACTACTTCCATAAATCTGACTCACTGGAATACTTTAAATTCAGAGCAGGAACATGTCTCACTCAAGGCAAGTTCCTGGCCTGATTTTTCTGCAGTCTGAAAGGAAATGAGCAAGTTTTTGTCATTTGCAGCTGCTTGTAAAGAAACGAGTAGGACCACAGGAAAAGGTCGGTTCAGGCTTGTTCCAGTTCAGGTAACCTCCCCCTCCCTCAGGCTACAAAAGCTGAAGAAGCTGCCAGGCTTACTCCAGTAATTGGTAGAAGCAGCGTTGCACCTGAACTCAGCATCACACGTGCCTAAAGACAACGTGAGCATGTTCCTTGGAGCCTTGGTGTCATTCACGGGTGCTTGACACAAACTGCACGTGAAGAGTTGCTGGAATTACTGCCTGCAACAGGCAGCACACAGGCATCGTACCATTGCCCTGGAAGAAGAAGTCCTTCTGCAACATCTTTCTGACCCACAACAGAGCATCTTGTCTGTTTCTGCCTAACGAAAGTCATGACAAACAAAATTTTATCAAGAAACTGTCTGGCTGTGCAATGACTGGGTGTTGTGAATCAACAGGAGGAAGAGCCAGGACTTGTGGTGACCCCTTTAGCTTTGGCAAGAAATGATTCTATGATTCTAAGAAGCCATTCAACTTTGAACCTGGTGGATTCACCACCAAGTGTGCAGCCAGATCCACGGTCTGCAGAGCTGAGACATCCATGGGCAACGCAGATGGGCAGTGCAGTCGAGTCCCGTGTTACTTGATGAGGAGGGACGTTGATCAGGGGACATGTCTGCTTTTCAGTGGGAGCACAGAGGTTATCTGAGCTAATTTGTAACTCGCTGAAGTCATGCTGGCAGCAGTGTAGTCTCAGCAGCACGTCAGCTGAGGCAAGAAGCATGACCAAATAACTTTGCGTATACCGAGCGTCATCCTCCCATGACAAGACTGTTATTCAACAGCCACAAGAGCTCAGATGTGTGTTCCTAATGCTGCAAGGCGGGTGTGCTCCAGAACAAGAAATACACATTTTGCTCCTTAAGTTCAGGCATTTAACTCTTCTCTCATTGCCCTGGAAGCAGAGATTGATGTATGTTGACCCTGATGCACCAAAGATTCTGAAGCAAGAGATGGTGGGTGATTATGGCTGAGTCGCTTTGGTGTTGGGTCCAATTGTTGTAAAGCAGGTGGGTTATCACTGTGTGCTCTAGAAAATTCATAGGCGATAATCTGATTTCTTACTTTGGCATGGCATAGCTGCAACAGCCAGCGTCTGGCTGGGCAGTGGGCACCTAGCCTGGCACCCTACCCCAAAGAGAGCTGGGACCCTCAGAATATTTTGCCCTGTGGTACGAGTGAAAACTCAGAATACCATTTGCTTTGCGATGTATTCAAGTGCCTCTGCATCATCCATCTCAGTACTGCCCCCAAACCAGAAATGGGGTGGGCTTATGCTAGTGGCAGAGGTCTGAGCCATGAGTTCTCTCCTCTCAGGAGGCTTACGTGCCATCTCCAGAGGGCGTGCAGGGTGCCCTGCGTGGACACTGCCTGCTCCCTGCTGCCCACAGATAAGCTCTTCTCCACTTCCTGCAAAATTAGGAGAGGTTGTCACTGCCCAAGTAAGTTATGTCATCACCTCTTGGCTGCTTTCATCCATGAGTGTTCCCAGGAAAGGCGGGAGCAATTTGTAGTCTGGATAAATTATTTTGGACGGTGGTAGCAGTGATCACTGTTCATCCTTCCTCATGCCGTCACACTAGGACAGGATTTGGGCTGGGACATGGACAAGGAAGCCACTCTGCAGCCCCTGGGAGCGGACGTGACCGCAATAGATCTGCACCTTTCCTTACTGCTCTTTCCCATCCCCTTTTCTCAGCCTTCTGGCTGCAGTACATTGCTTCCCGGCTGTTCTTCGAGGCCCGATTTGCTGTGTCCATCCATGCCCGCACATTGTGTCTTCGGCATTACCTTCTCGCTTTCCTCTACGTGAGCATCGTTTCCAGCATAAAAGAATTTGGGGAGAAAGAGGACTCTGTGCCTTGATTAATTCCTGATGCTTCTGGGGGGGATGCATTTATAGTTTATCAGGCTCTGCTTTAGTAGCAAGATTTTAAACTGATTTTCCCACAGGGACTCTCCATGTTCAGAGTAGGTGTCCTCCCTAATTCAGCACAAGTTGCTGCTGTTACTTGCCCCCCCCCCATCAAGCGGGGAGTTTTTTCTTACAGCGCACCTACCATGCAGATTCTGGCTCTGGTAACCTGTATGTTACTGTAATGTCACCTGGTCCTTGAGCCACACGTAGTCACCTCAGGAGCTGCCTGAGGGTCTGTCAACATGTGCTGAATGGCCAAATCTCCAAATGCTTTAGGGAAATTTTCTGGTCATTTGGACCGTGACAAGCTATCACAGGAGATCCAGCATTCCCTCACCCAAAAGTAGCGTGTATTTTTAATTCTTTCTGGTTTCCACAGGTATATGAAACGCCAAAACCTCACAGACTGTACGTACCAGATCATGGTGGCATGGTGTACAGTCCTGTTGTGTTGCCGGTGAGGTAGGCATGGTCATCTCTCTGGCTTTCCAAGTTTCAAAGACGTCTTGGTAAGATCATCCATGAGAGCATATCAATGTGTATAAATACCTAAATGGGAGAGCGTAAACAGAGCCAGGCTGTTCTCAATGAACCCACATAAAGTTGTGCTTGGAGGTACATCCCTAGAGACATGGGTGGTTGATTTATTTATTTGAGTATTTGGCTCAGAGTCCTCTAAAATGACAACTGTTTCCATCGCGCATTACTTGAGCTTTGTCTTCTATCTTCAAAGTTGCGTCAGGAGCTTTACCTCGCAGTTGGAGCTTTTTCCCTCTCTTTTTCTCTTTCTGCTGCTCCTGGGGTTTTTTTGCCATGACAGTGGTTCATAACACCGAGTTCAACTTGTCAGTGGCCCTCGGATCCAGTAAGGATGGCGTGTGGGAATAATGCAAGGGCTTTTTTTGTATAATCTCCTGCAACCTTCAGGCACCGACCCTGCCAATACACTGATGCAGCAGATGTTACCAAAATCCTTCTAAGTAGGATAATGGAGGAAGCTTTGACCTACTTAAAAAGATAATTAAAACAATATATTTATTTTATTAGAGTTCAGGCTGGCAGCAGCTTCCTTAACGTCCAAGCAGTTGCGCACTTTGCAGAAGCTTTTGGAGTAGCAGGGCTGAGATGGCGGGACTCTGCTGTGGCCTGGCAAGAGCGGTGCTGCAGGGACGTATAGCGCGTATGTGCTCAGCACACATGTGGCTGCATCTTGGTGGCCACTTGCCCCCGTCTGGGCTGCCGGGGTCTCGGGGCTTGTCTGGGCCCGCAGTCCGATGCTGCCTGGTGTGGGGCTGGCTGGGGTCACGGTGCTGGACGGGACCTGTGGCCCGTTTTGTCAACCTGCACAGAGGAAGAGCCCTGTGCCGTCCTCACAAGTGACTTGGGGCAGAGAAGGCCCTAACTCCTGCCATGCACCTCTGCATGTTTTTAAGGGCCTAAACCAGTGACTGCTTATTCCCTAAGCCATAGATCCTCTTAGCACACGCTCAGCATCGCGGCCACCTGAGTCGCCAGATGCCTCATTGAGACCCCGGTTCCGAACCTCTGCCTGGTGCTGGAGCCACAAGCCTGACCAGACCCATGGCAGAAACGTAAAGAGGTGCCCCTTCTGGGGGAGCAGAGGGCTGGAGGGGCCCCAGGAAAACTTTCTTGTTTCCAGGCCAAACTTACTCCTAACCAGTTAATACCAACCTGAGATCGTGTCCCTGGTATGTGACCTGGCCACAGAGGAAAGCCCATCGCTGCGTCCGGCTGTTTGGCTCATCGCCCCCCGGGCTGGCTCCAGGCTGCTGCTCCCCGAGGCTTTGTGCGTGCCCCTGGAGAAGGGAATGGGCACCACCAGGGCTGTGGCACCACTCCGTCCCCGCTGCCTTGCTCCATCTCCTTCTACACTTTCTCCAGGCATGTTGGACAAGCCTTTCCCGTGTAACCATCGGGTACTAGAAACTGTTTGGCCATTTTTGAGGGGGCCTGTGCCCCCCAGCCTTGGCACCTCAACCCCCAGAGCTATGCTCACAGGCATAGGTTCCTTCCCATTAAATTTAGTAAGACAGACTCACCATCTTGTTCAGATCTCAAGAGCTCAGGTCTGTTTGTTATTTGGTCACTCCTCAGCATTTGTAGTGTGTTCGTCTTCCAACAGATCACTTACCGGGTTGTGCCTAAACCCCACCTGCCCTCAACCCTCTGCCCAGGGAGCTGCACCACAGGCCGAGGACACTCATTGCCTCTGCCAGGGGAGGGAGCATTCCTGCTCTTATGGCTTCTCCTTGCACACATTTTTCCTGAGGATCATTTTGGAAGCTGCCCAAAGCTGTCGGCTAAGACCATACCAGAATTTCATTTGACTCAGCATCGCTGAGCTGCTTTCTTTCCAAAACATCACACCTTTAAGCCAAAAAAAATTTTTTTTCTTTTAAACCTTTTGTGCTTTGTCATTTCACATCTACAGGATCTGGCCCCTGTTGTGACTTTGTTTTTTTTGTTTTGTTTTTTTTTTTTTCCCCAGAGACATTGACAGACAGAGATGCCCCAAGGCCACGATCGCCTGGGCAGGCAGCAGGCTGGCTCCAGCCTGGCCCATTGGATCTGGTGCCCCCCCATCCCAATTCAGCTGTGCACGGCCTCACCAGGGCTAAGCAGAGGGGCAGGATCCCCTCCCTTGACCTGCCGGCAACACTTTGCCTAATGCAGCCCAGGACACTGTTTGCTGCTTTTGCCACAAGGGCAGGTTGGTGGCTCATGTTCAAGTTGGTCCAGGTCCTTTTCTGCCAAGCTTCTTTCCAGTTGTCCCAGCACATACTGGTGCCTGGGGTTGTTCCTCCTCAGGTGCAGGACTCTGCGCTTCCCCTTGCTGAACTCCTCACAGGTGAGGCCAGCACATGAACAATAAAAAGAACAACTCTTTCCCTCTTTGTTCTTAAGAATGTTTTGGGTTACCCCCTCCCCCAGCATCATCTGATTTGAACTTCTGGTAACTACTTTGTTCATGCACGTTGCTTCCAAATAGCTCTCTCTTCTGACAGGTATGGCCTAGAGCCAATTTACTCCTGGCATTTTTGATGTGGTTCAGAGCCTTGGAGGACTTGAATTGTGGAAGGTGCTATAATGGGGAATGTGCATGCCAAGCAAAAGAGGGAGAACATGCCTCCTCCTTGCCCCCGTCCCAGCAGGTTATTTGCCTCTGGGAAGTTCATACACAGGATCCATTTCTCAGTTTCCTCTTTAGCAGTAAAAGCCAGAAATGTGAGGGGTTTTCATTCCATTTGATCTGACAGCTTTGGATCCTTTAAACCACTTTCTATAGAGATAAACCACCTCATGTCCAACACAGCATCTCGCAGCGATGTGAAGACACGTTGGCCACCACTTCCAGGAGCACCTGGGACCTACTCAGAGTCTGGTGTTTGTCCTTCAGCCTTACCTTAAGGGAAAGATAAACCTGTGGCGATGACATAATTTCCAGCGCTTGCTCTTTAGTTTTTTAAAAAACTAAAAAAAAAAAAAAACAAACAAAAAAACCACACAACTTATCGGGCAGGCTACCCCTGACTGCCACGTGAAATGGGACCAGCGAGTTCTAGGTCTGCTTTTTGAACCAAAATCCACCTTGGAGCATAACCGGCTCATCATTTTTTGAGCTGTGACCAGCGAGGTGTTCCTGCTTCAAGGAAGCCACCCTGCTACCCTGACTGTGCAGCTGGGCTGGGGACAGCCGGCTTTGCCCTGAAACAGGCAAGGGCTGCTCCCACAATCCAGTAATGCAGCTCGGCTGCGGGGAACTTCCCAAACCTCTCCAACAGGATCAACAGGAACGTTGACTACTCACTGCCTATCATGTTCTTAAACTGCCAGGTGTGAGAAGAGTCATTTTGGTAAAGATGGAGGAAAGGAAGGGGCCAGGACAAGAAAAGCATGGCCCTGGCTGTGCGTAGTCCCTTTTTCCACCCCCCACATAAGAGCAGGAGGCCACAAGCCCATGCCCTGTACCACACCTGCAAGCAAAGGTAGCTGTACGCCAAGGACTCGGGTCACTAAAGGGGCTGGTGGCTTAGGTAACATCAGCACAAAACTGCTTCTCTCCCATCTTCCCCCCCCCAGCAACACCAGACTCCTTTTTTCCTCGCCATCCCAGCCGATTACCCTTTATTTTACACCAGGCTGACACAAACCCACCTAAAGACCTCATGTATTTCAACACAAAGCAGCCACCAAGTGAAGCAATGTAATTTATTTGACATTATACCAGACACGGGTGCTCCAGCTCCAGACCCAGACTTGACCCTAAAACAATTTAAAATCCTGGATTCGCTGTATTGGCAGTATCAGCGTTACCTGCGGGAGAGCTAAACGTGTCAGTGTTACAGCTACTGAAACACAAAGTTCAGTACAGGAGGAGGCGAGCTCACGAGCACCATTAGAACTCGCTGCCCATGTTGGGGTGCTGGAAGAAATGACAAAGCTGTTGGACAACTTTCTAAGTATTTCAGTATAAAGCAGCTCTCAGTTACTCATGTCATAGTAGTGTCCAACTACAAGAACAAAGGAAATTTTTTTTTAATATTTCTAAATTAACAGGCAGGCTAAGAGAAGCCCCACCCACAGCAAAGGGGCTGGGGAGTGCTCCCACTCTCTCACCCTTCTTAATGAATGAGGTACCACAATACAACATAGCTCCTGATGACAGTAAATTTAAATAAAAAAAATCCCCCTTACACCACTGTTTAAAGACCATAAAAGCATGCAGCGCTATCACATCTGGCAGAGCCTGCCTGCAAACCTGCAAAACCTGCTTAGGGACACACACACACCTGAAGATGGGACATAGATCTGAGAGAGAGTATTACAACCAGCTCCGCAGCACAATTACTGCTTGAAGCTTCAGCTGGGCAGACATCAGCTTTCAAACTGCTTCACCCCATTGAACAAACGCTGACAAATGCCAGAAAAGTGAATAGCACATAGTGGTGGCAAACAAAGCCAGAGCTGTCATCCCTGCTAGACCCAGAGCAGTGTTATTACCCACCAGGCTATCGCCTCCCCATGTAAGAACCAACTGTAGTTTATATAGAACATCATTTAAAATGCACATAGATGAGATAGACATGGGCAGTGCTGGAAAATCCAAAGAAAACTTTTTCCTCTGTGAGTGACCGACCTCATTTCTCTAGACACAGCCTCTAAGAGGAGAGGAGAGGAGATGAGGTGTTGTACACATACGTATCTGTCTTAGACTATCACCACCTGAGGCAGTCTGTGGTGAAATAATGCACACTTTCATTACAGAGCTTGTATTTACACAATCATCTTTTAAAAATTTTTCATCTGCATCATGAAAATGATCATCCCTTTCTCTCTCTCATCACCAACATGGAGGCAGTATCCTCTGTAATCTCAGAACAATACCAATTACCAGAAATAAAATGAGAACTGTTTTCAGGGAAACATGCATTTATTGTTAAGCATTCCCAGTGAAAATCAACATCTTTTAAAATGTGTGTTTATTTAAAAAATCATTTGTGTACAAAAGTGTTGGTGTAGTTTTTATTTTCAAGACAAAAACACTGATGCTGCATTCCAGCCCCCCCACTCCTCCTGTACAGGAAGGCTGATGCTCAGGAACCAGCCTCCTGCAAGGTTGTTTATTGGTAATTTTTTTTTTTTTGTTAATTAAAAAAGTCAGAATTTCGGATGGAAAAGGTAAGTGAAAAGCAGGGTTCTTCAACAGTTGACATCAGCATTTGTATGATGGCAGCCTCCTTCAGACACCACAACAGAGCACCAGCAGATGCCGCAAATCGTAAATGGACAAGTACAGCATTTTCACAGTACATTTCCTCATCTGTTGTCATATATCTTAACTTACATTACCGATGAACAGCTCAGCACCAGAAGCGATGGGCTAGCTATTTTGATGCCTACAAAGCAGGTAACAGCAGAGAAGGAACATCACATCACAGTACAGTGCAAATGACTTGCAAGAGTTTGTCCAGCGAGAAGAAATCTGAAGTCGAGTTGCTGCCTACAGAGCACTGCAGCTGGAATAGCCAAGCGAGCAGCGAAACGCATTAACGACAGTTGGTCTTATGAGCCTAATGATGAATCAGCTGATGACACTACCACCACAAACGGGAAGAGCAAGCTACGTGACTTACTGATGGGTTTGGAATAGATCAGAAATCTATCAGGGAAGAAGCGATTGCCCCTTTGCCTGGCCCTCGGAGAAAGCTGTGCCTGGGAAACGAGGACTACAACAGTGAAAACATCTCTAATGGTTTTCCCAGAAAGCTTTAGGCACCCAATGAGCATCTTTACTTTCACGCTTTAGTTCTGCAACGCAACAGATGGCATGATGAAATGCGCTTTCGCTAGCTATTGTTGAGCCAATTGCTCAAAGCCAGACAAAACCAACCGCCTGATCGCAAATCAGTGGCCACGCTCATCAAGATGCTTCTCGTCAACTCTATCAACAAAACATAGCAGGAGAGGACACCTCATCTTCTCATTGTGTCTGCTCATCTGCAGACAGTAAGTAAAACTCACTTTCACTGCTAAATTATTTAACCTTTCCCCCTTTGGGCAAGCCCTCAAGTCTAAGCTAGCTTTTGTTGGTATTTAGGAAGGAAACAAGGGACATCCGCACAGTCAGGTTTCCTCTTGCACTGAAAATGGAACACTTCACCTTCACAGTATATGACCAATGCAGTAAACAAGAACTCTTATTTGAAACTGTGTTTTCATTTCCCCCCCTCCCCTTCTCCCTTCCCTGATTAAATAAGCAATCCATATGCTCTGCAGTGCCTGGTCTGATTCACAGCCGTTAAGCTTAAATTTGCATAGTTTAAATGTTTCTGTTACCCACCCATATAATGCAGATTTGGCCTTACAAGGTAAGCTTCTTTCTGGCTATTTAATTCCTCCTTTCAGACAATAACAAAAAAAGATCCTTTATTCCTTATGTCAGTGTTCCAATAGTAATTTACTTGGAAAAACAGTTAAATACAATGGTAATTAAAAAAACCCAAGACATATTCCTACAACCATTAGTACCTAATTGCTCGGATAAATAGTCCCGAACCAATTATAGTCAAGGCCCCATGTACTCTGTGGCATGCTTTAAAAGAAAAAAAAAAAAGTAAAGTTTGGAATATGCAGGATGAATAGCACTAAGTGCCACATCTTCCCAAAGGATATGTTCCTAAGTTTTTGTCTCCAACACGTACCAGTTTGTCACGCTGAGAACGCAGCTTGTTCGCAGAAGCAACGGGAGAAGCTGCGAGCATGGCGAGTGGGGGTGGGACACAGTCAGGGCTTTTGGCACTCACAGGAAAACAGAGGCTTTTGGCAACAGGAAAGGGCATTTCTCTCTCCACCTTTGAACATGGTACCTCACTCTTGGAGGAACTGGGCGAGATAGGAGCTTCTTGTTCCCCACCAACAAAGCAACAAGGGATAAACCACTTCACTGGATGCATGTTAAAACGGTCAGCAGTGAAATCTGATTGATGCCCTGGCAATCAGTAAGCGTCACTATCAACACCTCATTTAGAAAAATGGGGCCCTTTAGATTTCAAAATTTGTTTCAAGCCGTCTTCTTATGTGTCAGAGGAAGACAATGGAGGATTTATTTGTACTTGGAAAGCAACTGTACCCATGTTTTATGTTCTTGTTGCAAGAAAGTGGTAAATGTGCAGCCTGAGTCCGCAGCTGGAGCGGACTGCACGGCAACTCCATGTCTGTGAATGCACAGGGCCCTGAATATAGCGATGTTCAGTCATACGGAAAACAGAACTACTACTTTGTATGTACAAACTCACAATGATAAACTGAAAACTAACAGCAAAATTCCTAGGGCTCAGCCCCAGCTGCAGTCAAACTAACCCCGTACAACATTATCCCTATATTCAACTCTGATAATTACCAAGAATACAAAAACATTCCTTATAAAGGACTTGCATGTCAAAATTCAGAGGGGCTTCAAACCCCAGATGTCTCCTTAATGCTGGGTCACATTTCGTACCCAGCTCACTTCTTGAGAAGCTTCCTTCCTGCCAGCACCTGAGCTAGCATCAAGACACCTTTGCTACCAAGCACATGGATGGAGAACAAAAACCAGTATCCAACATCTATACATAAGGGGAAAGGGGAAGACGAGTGTTTTGCAGTAGAGAAGAAAGTGAGGTAACTTCATGAAGAAGTAAAACTTAACAGGGCAGTGTTCCAGAGGTGACCATGCTCACCTAAGAACCATTTCCTCTTTTCTCCCCCTTCCCCTTTCCCCAGCTTCCTTTAACCTTTTACATACTGTTGGAAAAACCTGCTGTTCTTAGGAGACAAATCAAAAGACACGTTCAGAAGCCCGTAACTGAGAAGTTTTATGTCCCCAACAATGATTTCCAAGTTTTTTTTCTTTTGATAAATAGCAGCGAAGAACAAGGGAAAGTAGTCAGCAATTCAAAATTACCACCAGGGTAAAAAAAAAAAAGGTGGTGTTGATGTAATCAAGAAGTTCTTAGCCTGTATAACAGAAAAGACAGCAACTTGAGATTAACACAAGTGGCATTTTGTCATAGTTTCCTACCGTCCCTGGTTTCCACCTAGCAAACCAGCTGAACAGTAGCAGCTTCTTGTTTAAAAAAAAATAAATAAATATAAGGAAAGACAAAACAACTCATTTCCTTTGGCATCATTGCAAATGATTTACACTAACTCAAGAAAACCCAAGAGAACTGACCACTGACTACACCTTAAGAAGTATAAAGACTAAGCAAATGCATTTAGTATTGCACTGATATGAGTTCAAAGCATTTACTGTCTGTGCCCCGAAATATTTTAAGTTTGGGCACATCAGACAGCAGTACAGGGAACATCCCTGAACTAGCTAGGTCTCTACAGCTCTATTTTCTGGTTCTGTTCGCCTACCGCTATGCTCCAGATATTTAACAGATAACAATAATGTTCCTGATTTACTCTAATATGATTTATAAACAGACTGTCTATGAAGTGTGAAACTATTTCAACTTGTACTTCATAGCTCCCGAAAACCCCCAAACAGACATATATTTCCCCGCCCCATTAATCCACAGTTTAGGAGAAAAAACAGTCACGGAAAAGATGACTTATACAGTACTCCATTATCCACAATCCCCACACTCTAGTCTCAGGATTTCTCTGAGCTTCCTTGTCAGATATATTCTTAAAAGTTAGCATCATATTCACAAAGACATTACAGCTCTCTTTAAATAGATGTACTAGTGTTTGAAGTTGCAAAACTAATAATTTTCAAGCTTTTGCACTCAGGATGAAATGTCATTTTAATACGAATAAGACGACTGACTGTATGTACAAGCCAAGGTTAAGATTTCAGTTCTCATTTATCAGAAACATCAATCCAAAAGGAAGCTAAATTGAGAACACACTAACTTCTATGTGCATTTGAAGTATGTACAGTAGAAACACCAACACAGCCTCCATGTGTCAACTAGAGAAAAAAGCAGGCAAGGATGAATTTTAAAGTACCTGGTAAGCAATCTTTAAATTGAAGCCCAAAATAAAGCTAGAAAATCGCTGCAAAACACAGCTGATTGCATCATATCAAGTACTCAAAAATTTTTTAACTTCTCGGTATGCTAGAGAATCAGCTTTTTTCTCTCCTTCAAATGCAGTGAAATCATATTATCCAGAACGTACTGAAGAACATTTTACATCTATGTAAGAAAAAAAAACCAACAAGGAAGAAAACCAGCTCCATCTTTTTGTGCTATATCAAGGCATACTCCTTATGAGATTTGTGTCGAAAACATGATGGATGAAAATCAGTACTGATAATTCAAAATATATTTTTTCAAGGGGAGCCTAGACTACTGTAAATGGCACACATAATACCCACAGATGATGAAACATAATCCAGTGAGGATTGTCAGCCGTATGATGTAAGGGAGAGGAGAATCAGGTTTCCCAATTCATAAGCTAGAAAGAAACCGGTTCTGAATAGGTCACCATGTGGAACTTTGGGTAAGTCTTGAAAGTCTTTCAGGAAAAAAGTTACAAGAATACTCGAGTATTTCAATGGTGCTCTCTTCAGCGACCCTACCTAATATGTCTATTAAGTACAAGCATGCAAATATAGGTCAATCCACAGGCACATAGGATCCATGTTAAAAACAGTAAGANCCATTATTTTAGCTGAGCTCAAAGAATTTTTACAATATTTAGTAAGAAAAAAAATTAAAGTATTTCCCCTTTTTAAATTTACACAGACGTTTAATTAGCTTTATTTACAGAGCGGTTTTTTCAGTCTCCAATAGTGCCTAGATAGCATCATCAGGCAAGAGTGCCAGTTTTAAAAGAGAATCTATA
>WEKW01004086.1:44943-56111 GCA_013389905.1 Sula dactylatra
ACCAGAACGATTAGACCTACAAAAGGTCGTGGAAGTTACTTTCGTGTACTTTCGTATACTAACAACTCCCTGTATTTATACACATATATTTGCCCTACCCCTACTGAAGAATATTTAAGTTATATATACTTACCCTATCAAAGCCCATAGCACAAAGGTTTTCTATTTTTTTGGTGTATTCTGGACTAGAAACTGGTGCTCCAGCATACACGTGTGCCCAAAGTCGAGCTGTCTGTTTAAACATTTCTGGATTTTGTTTGTACTATACAAAAGAGAGAGGGGGGAGAAGGGGAAAGTTAAATCAACTCAGCAATCCAACCCAAAAGCAAGATGATATGGCAGATTCCAATCCATCATTCTTTCTACAATATCTTCAGCAGTGTAACTATCATACTGATATTTTTAAAATTAAATTTGGAGGTGAGGATTGTACGTAGAATAAACCTATGCAAGCATTCGATTTAATGCATTTGCCTTTAGGCTAAATTACACACTTACAGGTATTTTATATGTACAGTCAGGTACTGCTCTCAACTACGCTGATCAAAAGTAGAGTCGCTATATTTAGCGCAGCTACTGAAAATTTATATTCAGTGTGGCAGAGCACAAATTATCCCTATGTTAACATCTCCTGAATGTAGGTACTGCATACTACTCTAATGTGTTTCTCTAATCACTTAAAAATACACCTGGTTTATACACTGCAAGTAGGTCTGCAGTTTTTCAGTCAGGGCAGACATTTTACTACCAGGCTTCCTCCTGAGAAAAAGAATATTGATAGCATACGTGACAAAAGAGCTGAAAAATGGGTGAGCATATGCAAAAACCTAGGAAGCTGCAACTCTTTTCATGCAAGCTATTATTTACCAGGAAAAAAAAACAAACCCATGCAGGTTATGTAAATATTATTTTGCACCCCTCTCGCCACTAACAAGTTTTCTAATAAACAACAGAATGGACCTTATTCACAGAGTTTTCAGCCTGCACCAAGAACTCAAAAGGCAAGAAAGTGGGTCATCTATCATAAATTGTACTCAGAAAAGCAAGATGAGTTTCCTATTTTAGCAACTTTTGTACATAAAATCAAGTTTAAGTTTTTTGTACTTAAGACTCCCTTAATCATTACACTCTTAAAAAAATAGGTATTCCCATCTTTAGATATATAATAAATTTTAATCACTAAATAATAAGACAAGATATCGGAATATATATTCTTCAAATATTTAGATGCATTTTAAGGACAGAAACATGGCTGATTAGCATTCTAAGCATTTAATTCATATATGAAAACAATCATTAAATCTATAAAGCACTGTCACAGCGAATACAATACTTTTTGCTGTTGTAATTTCATTTTACTTCTACAGCAACACACACCAACTACACTGCATTGTGTGCTTTGTAAACGTCCCACTAATTCTGCTCCACATTAAATAAATTGTATATTTACTGTCTGATTATTAATGGCATTAAAACAAACATGGGAGACAATATTGTTGGAAATAACTCACTGCATTATAAATACAGTGGTCTGTAATAAATTTCTTTGTTTTTTATGACTAGAAAAGAGGAAGGCTTAAGTTAAGCATCAGTAGCATTCTGAAATACTATATTCTTCTGCTCTTAAGAGATCTTCCCCCAATCTTTTTTTCTTGTATTTTTTTTTTTTTTTGAGAACACTGCCAAGCCTAGAAAGCAACTAGCTGAAGTGCAAAGGATTAGTCATAACTGCATAACTGCATTTTATTCAGAACTAGCTTTCAATGTTCTATATATAAAATTCCTTTACTTAGGTATCCATAAATAATCTAGATTCTCACTGAATTGAGAAAAGCCTAAAGGCACCTTTTACTGATGATGTCTCTATATCAGGAATCTGAGGCAGTTAATGCTGCTGTACTTAAAAAAACACACCAACTAGCTGAAGTAGTTTTGACACTAGACAGCTGGTGTCTGAAAATACTGCCATTATTCAAACAGGAGTTCTCCCTGTGCTCTCCCTAGGATTCAGCTCAAGAGCTTGTAGGACACTGCCATTTACCTGGACAGCTTAACACATAGTTTAGTAAATTAACATAACGAAAAGTGAGTGTGGAGGGTAACCAACTCCGTGTGAATTTTTGTGTGTGTGTGGGGGGGGGGGGGGAGGGATATCCAAACCCCAAAACAAACAAAAAAAGACCCCACCTCCAAATAAAACACATGGAGGAACTGGGTGTTTACCACCACACCTCTCAAGGCATTATAATCACTTTCTACTTAAATCCACATGCTTGTACCTCAAGGCCAAACCCCAGTATAGTTCTCATGCAGGCATTTGCAGGGAACAGGAGCAACTGAACCCTCCCCCACCAGCCTTGCCACAGTCCCACAGGACACATCCCCACATGCACCTGAGAGGCAGCCTGGCAAATTGCTCTTCAGAATCCAGAAAGTTCCACGATGTTTTTTGCCTGAGAAAAAAACTCTTTCCAGCTCACGTGCTTCTGCGAGACTGTTTTGATTCCCACACAAAATTCTACCATCGAGGCCAGAACGGGAAACACTATTCTTATTCTTCATAAAAAAGGAAAAAGTGGTTTTGTTTAATAGAGTGTAACAGCAAGGGTGTGCATCCTGGAAGAAAATCCAGTGCGGGGACATGCCTGGTGGCCTTGCTGGCCTTCGCAGCAATTCTCCCCATGTAGAGCAATTCAGTCTGACAGAAGTGTTCAGGGACATTTGTTCAGAGCAGCCTTACAGTACTGCAGAACCCCACAAGCAAGCCTTCTGTACCTACTACTGAGCGTAGTAGTAGGAAGCAGCTCTCCCCCACCCAGTGGTGTGATGGGCTACCTCTGATCTCCATGTCTCCCTCCAAATCCTGAGAGGTTTGATAAACTGCTGATCTATCACCCTACACAGATTTTTACAGGGAAGGAGTGCCCACTTTCTCATCCTAACCTGGCAGGTCCTGACTTACAAGGGATAGAGATGAGACTGATGCTGGAAGAACTTTCTACTTGCTTTGTTCTTTTGTTACTAAAACAACACCCTTACTACCAGTCAGTGGGGAAGCCAGGCTTTCTCTCTCCCCCCAGAGCAAAAAGGAAAACAACACGCACATACTTGGGACTTTGTTGAAAATTGTCAGACTATTAAGTTATGGAATGACTGTTCCTATCTTTCATCAACACCTGAAATAGAACCATGTCAGTCCTGGTATGGCGTAAGAGCCAATTGACATTTTATTGTTATTGCTTTTTATAAGTTATTACCACTGTCTGAAAACTTAACAAACCCTGTTCATTATACAATTCTACTGATAACCAATTTGACCAGTGACTAAAATAATTATCCCAAGTACTTGCAAAAGTAAAATACATAGGATGCTTCATTCCGATAAATTACTCCTCAGCAATTCATCTAAAGTCACTATTCGTAACATTTTGACATTAAACAAATACAATATTCAACAATATTCATAGTAACCTGGAAGAGGAGGTTAATAAACCCAAGCCAAATCCAATGAACACCATCACGTTAAAACTCATTTTAAACCAATACACATTGCTTTTCTTATACTAGACACCTTAAATTTTAAAAGGCAAGTTATACTGGAATTCATTTTACTATGCTGTTATCTCCTGACATTTCTGATAAGCTAGTTAAGGAACAAAACTAACAAAATAAACCTCCTGACACTGTAAAATAACTGCCACTTACTCTGGAGTCCAAAGAGTAAAGACCACAAAACACTGTAATAACTCACACTTACTGTAAGGCAATTTTCCAATAAATTCTTTAAAATCTTTATCTCCCCCAAGATTCGGGACCTAATCTAAGTTCGCAAAGGTTACAGAAGTGTTACAAATTCACAGTCAACTGAGTATCTTACCTGGTTTGCCACTACTGCATCTTGCGGATCATCTGGTTCTGCAGCTGCCAACAACGCTTGCAGTGATAACAACACTGTTCTTAGAGTCATTGCTGCTGCCCTAAAATTAAAAATTTGAAAATTACTTTACCAAATCCCATGCCTGTACTCACCCTTGCTGCTGTATAGTATCATAGAAGATACAAGGGTACATGTACAGATCGTAAGTCTAAGAATCATAATTTTAAACTGCTGCAACTTACAGGTATGAGAACACCATTCAATATATATATTTAAATAGAGTTTTAAATGTGGACTTTCTTATTAACAACGCTTTCTTAAGCTTCTGGAAAACGCAGTCCTTGACCTACACATTTGACCATGCCCACTTAAGAAAATTCATTTCATCTGGAGAAAAAAAAAGCAAGCCCATTTGAAGTTTGTGTCGACCATCCTCACTACCTCACTTACGCACCTTGCGTAAAGGTCTAGGTACTGAACTGGTAGCCCATGTGTGCTCCCTCTGCTGGCACTCTTCATAGCAAAATAGCATATACAGAAATAGTGACCTATATTTTAAATACTTGCAACAGATGAGGAATTTTATACATTAGATACCTTTTGCATTGCATCTGTTTTAATATGACATTTTTCAATTAAATTTAACAACTTACATAGTGAATTACTACTATAATAATAAAAAGGTTTAGCTGTTACAGAACGTGCAACTGAAAATATTATCTCAGCTTCCTCTCATTTCAACCTGACACGACTGTTGGAGCAGGAAAACATTCTGTAGTCATGATGGTGCTGTAAAGTCACTCTTTTGCCTGTGTGAAAGAACCCCGTTGAAGGTAGTGTAGTTCTAGAGTCAGAACTTCTAAGGTTTTAAGTTCTCATTTATCTTGATCTCAAAGTGTGTTTAGAGTAAGGGACGTCAATAATTTAGTAAAGAAAGACCAAGTATGTTCACAGAAGTCAAACATTCAGAAAAGTATTAGTATGAAATTGTTACTCACTGTAAATCTGGAAAGTTGTAACATTTTAAATATACAGTTTAATTACATTTTCATCACGAATACCATCTCTGAACTACCATTTCAGCTGGCACACACTGGAAACCAAATAAGGACCTCACAGAAATTTGTGAAAGTTCAGTATTTCAGCTGATTTGAAGGGTTAAGTAGACTCTGTAACTGCTGTGGCCAGGCACAGACACATGTTCAAGCCAAAACAAAAACCTGCTTACTCTGCTTAAGTACTAGTAGAAAGATAAGTGGGGAAAATGTAACATGTTAGATTAGAGCAAAATGGTTATGGCACATGAAATGCCAGAAGAAAGTTGTGAAACATAGGCATCCACTTTCTTACAGACAAACTGTTAAATTTTCAATCAACAGAAAATAGCTGCTTCTTTTCAGAAGACTGAAAGAAAATGCAAAAAGTCTGTTGGAGTGGGTGGGTAAGAGTTTGACCTGATGGTCCAGATAAGAGGAAACAGTTTGCAAGTCTATTTCCAGTCTCAGGTTTCAGAATTTTGTTATTTTCTAGTACCGAAGAACTGCTGGAGTATCCCAATACAGAGTATACCAATGAACAGAGAAGAGATGCCGGTAAAATGTCAGGCGTACATTTGAGGCATCTGAATACCATATTCCTAGATGCTTACATTTACAGCTTTCCTGCTATGTCACTTGCCATTCAAATATTGCATTCTTCCCTTATTGTTTCTAATTCTAGAAGATTTTTCCTAGAAACTTAATTTTTTTTGGCTTGATAATCATCACTGAGCTTTCACAGTGCAGTGTTCTACATCAAAACTCAAGTGAGAAACGTCCCAAGTGACAAAGATTTTAATTAGCACATGTTATCTCATTCCAACTGCCACATCAGCTTTAAGTCCCTCAAGCTGAACTTTGCAGACTGAAATCTTAAAAAAAAAGTCATGCTTTTAGATCTGTATTCTGACAAATCACAAAACCTTTACAAGATATAATTCCCCTTTTCCAAACCTATTCCTTAATAACTAAATTTTTTTTTTTTTTCAGAATTTCAGATAATCTTCCAGTTAAATTTCACATTCCAAGCTGACTGCTTCTTCCAAGCTAAAGAATGTTTCTTTAAATTACAAAGCTGGGGATTAACTAGTAAGATTATATTTAATCAGATAAAGAACACCTCGTTACTGAAACATATCCTCGGTTGCATGATGAGAGCCTAGCTAACATAGTACACAAGTACAAAGCATCTTCGTTTTCCACGCCTAAATCAAACACACAAAAAAATCTCAGTGAAGGAACATAGAAATATTTTTGCTTTACATTTACCTATGCTATTTTACTCTTACAATTTCCTGTTCTTTGTGGCCTCTACTGGTTTATACTGTCTTGAAATTAATCTAATATACGCACTGATGATGTAATTCACAATGGTATCTGCTAGTATTGGATGAATGTAATCCAACAAGTTTACTATTCCAGCATTCAGGTGTCACAGAATGCTAAGTCTCTCAGGCCTTACTATGCTCGAATGGATTTAACCCTTTTTATTTTTATGCATTGAGTTTCAGGAACTACCACAGCCACCACACATGCTATAAAATCTAAAGTATTTTTTCCCAGTTAAATAATTTTATTATGCTATTTAGTGTAGTTTTAGAGATAGACTTAACATGAAACAACTATCAACTGTAACCGATACTGTAGTTACTCTCACCAAATAAAACCTATTCTGGACTTTCCTTTACAGAAATCCTTCTACTTCAGAGACATCTAAAAATATTGCCATTATTTAAAGTAGACAAGAAGAGGGGTCACAGCCACTTGTGCCACTTTTGCATGCAATTTACTTCCATTGACACTGTACTTTCTAGGAGTGGAAAATATACCTTGGGGAGCAGGGGGCATTATTAAAGACCAAAGGTGCCAGGGACACCTAGAACGCAAGTTCTGTGCTGGCTCCAACCGCCTCTGGCTTTGAGGACTGCTAAGCCCTTTCAGTCCCTGATCATCTGTTATGTTTGTAGGTTTTTATATAAAGCATACTGGAACTTGTACTTCTGTTCTGACATTCCAATTTCAAAGTGAGTAATAAAAATAAATACCTCATCCATTTGGATATACAGATGGCTATATGCTCAGAGAACTCAAACTCTAAAATAATGAGTTTATAGACAAGGCTAGTGTTGCTACATATGTGAAAAAGGTTTAAAATTATAGTTTACAATTTTTTTCGAGTCTCATGTCTCAAAATGGCTTCCACATCTCACACATAATAAAATAAAGTCTTCATTGGACACAAATGTTTAAAGAAGTATCCTTAAATCATAAAAGAAAACCTGTTTCAGCTTCAGCTGCTGTTTGTATTAAAAAAGGAAAATTAAAATTTGTGATTAATGGTAAAGAAAAGCTGATGTATTTCAGTTAACTATTGTATGCTTATGTAACATTTTCTACCTTTAGGACACCAATTAGCTTTCCTGATCAAAGAAAGTAAAAAGGTCTAGTTATTTTCTACGTAGCATAGTCTTAATTTTTCAGACATAAATTAAGATCCCCAGAAGAAACTGGAAGGACAGCTAAAAATAGATTCTCATTTCCCAAGTCCCTTAAAAAGCTCTTCTTCCTTCCCATTACCTTCTTTTGGGAGAATAAAGTAAATGGAGAATGCCCAGACACTAGTAAGGCAGGACCTGTTCCTCATCAGCAAAGAGCAACAACAACTCTCATCATCAGTTCTGGAGAAAAATCTATGCTAACAGTGGCACAAAACTAAAAAACCCAGCACACATATCCCACATGACATCCCCACAAGCTAGAAGAGAATGTGTTGCCAAAAAGTTGTATTTTCCTTAAAACGAACTTCCAGTGGAAAGATACATCTTCTGCATTTTCCAATACTCCTCAAGGGTTTATTTTTCCAGAATAGAATCCTGAAAAAAACCAACATTTCCAAGTCTTCTAGTATTTGAAGTATATTTCTAGGTGTGGATTTATGCGAAACATCTCACAGAGTTCAAGCAATACGCTTTGGTAACCCAAGCTAGCTGCATGTTTGGGTTTTAGGATTTCTCTCCTACTTGCCAAAGGCAAGGTTTTGTATCGCTCCTGACAGACTTCTGTCTAATCTGTTCTTAACTGAAGCCTCACAAGTTTCTTGGAAAATTGTCCTGGTTTCAGCTGGGATGGAGTTCGTTTTCTTCCTAGCAGCTGGTACAGTGCTGTGTTTTGGATTTAGGATGAGAATAACATTGATAACACACTGATGTTTCAGTTGTTGCTAAGCAGTGCTTACGGTAAGTCAAGGACTTTTCCAGTCTCCCAAGCTCTGCCGGGTGAACAAGAAGCCAGGAGGGGAGGGGACACAGCTGGGACAGCTGACCCAAACTGGCCAAAGGGATATTCCATACCATATGACATCATGCTCAGCATATTAACTGGGAGCAGTTGGCTGGGGGGCAGCGATCGTGGCTCGGGGACTGGCTGGGCATGGCTCGGTGGACGGCGAACGGTGGCATCGCTTGTTTTTCTTGCCCCTGGGTTTTGCCCCTCTCTCTCTCATTGTTTTCCTTTTTATTACAATATTATTATTATTACTAAACTGTTCTTATCTCAACCCACAAGTTTTCTTTCTTGTGCCCTCCTGATTCTCCCTCCCATCCCACTGGGGTGGCGGGGTCAGCAAGCAGCTGCGTAGTGTTTAGCTGCCTGCCAGGTTAAACCACAATAAAAATCTATTTCAATGCTTGGTCATGCTTGATGTTCTGAATGCTGTAAAGGCTTTCCAATCTTTCACTGTAGGTCACATTTGCTTAGACCATCATTCTTGTTACTTTACTCTGGATTTTTTGCTATGATTCCCGTCTTTCTTGGAATACAACACTCAAAGTGGGTACACTACTCCAACAGAAGCCTGACCAGGCAGCTTATGAGTTTTGCAGGTAAAAATTCCAGCATCCTATTCACCTTGCACATGACAACAAATTGCCTTTGTCCCATGACATTACTGGCTCCTATTTTCTCCTAAGTTTACAATAACCCTTGACTCCCACCCCCATCCCAAAATGCTGCTTAATCACTGTGCAGGCTTGCAAGTTTGACACCTACAAAATGGGAGGAAAGGCCAGTAACATCTACCGGTGAGCTGCAGAGAGTTCACTACAGGAAAGCACTGTCCCTCTGAGAACTTCAAACTGAAAAACCTCCACTCCAGACACTGTAACTAAAAACCAGACTTTCTATTGGCATTGCATTTGTTAGACAGCAAAGGAAACCTGGAGTGAATCAGAACAAAGAAAGCCGATATATTTTATTTACTTAAAGTTGGTTTTTTTTTAAAAAGTTAACATCTTGCGGCATTTCCATTGAAAAAAGAGCAGCCCTAGTTTGGGTGAATACAGTGATAATATTAAAAAGCACAGCAAGCCAGCTGTGTGCGCCCTGCATGCCTGAGGTAAGAAATCTCTTACCTTTCAATGAGCTGAAAAAGTCCTAAGAGGATTATGAAACATAGCCAGTTTTTCTTCTTCATTTTGAAAGGCTAAGTAATTTTCCAGTTAGGAAGTTTTTACTTATGTTCTGTACATTCCTCTCTGGAAACAATCTCTCTAGTTACTCTGAGAAGCAACCCAGCAGAACAATGGGAACAGCTGCAGCCAGCAGATTGCTGCTCCACTCTGTCAACCAAACATGGCTGCCGGGAACAATTTTTAATTTTTATTTTTATTTTTTTAAATAATCTGCAATATTTATTCAATTTGTGAAAAAAACTAAGCTTGTTAATCCAAGAGAAAAGCTCTGGGAACTTGTACCAAAGGCTTATGAAATCTGGAAGGAGGGAGGAAATGAACACCTGTGAGTGGAAGTCACTATTTACAGGAGAAATACAAGACTGGGCACCCCTTAGGGAAAGAAAAAAATATACATAAAAATAGAATAGCTTTGACATAGTGCAGGGGGGGGAACGACAGTCTGCTTGCTGAAGAGTTCCCTCAAACGATGTGAATATTCTCTGCATTTTTATCAAAGCTTTAAAGAGGCTCAGTGCTCCCCAAACACCCTGAACAAAACCCAGCAGTTTTAGATGTCCAAGATGATTACTACGAGCTGGCTGTTGCTTACGTATCTATTAAAATTTTATTATCTCTTCTAATAATGATTTCTGACTCTCAACTAAAACTGAAGTGTGAATCCTCCAAGTACAGCCACTATGAAAAAATATTATTTTTTATTTTGACTGTCAAAACCACAACAGCCAAGAGTCTTTTGTAGACACACACACAGCCACAGCACATTCACTTGGTAATCACTGCTCAAGGGATTTATGCAGCACAGCTTTCAAATAATTTAGTTCTCAGGTTTCAATGAACAGTATTAGATACATTTCATATTTAAGAGTAAAATTTTGAGACAGAATACTAGCCTGGAAGATAAATATAGGCTACAGTAAGTGAAACCACATAACAAGAGTCATATCAGATCACCATAAGCAGTATCCCTTCTACAAAATCATATCCCTATTTTAAGTCTACCAGCAAACAGTAGCTGTTTTGCAAACAAACTGGCATAACAGGTATTTACAAATATAAACATGATGAAAATCCACAGCTGCAAAGAATTTCAGCATCAAGCATACACTGTGGAGAAAGAATTTCATTAAACTCAAAAAAATCATTTAAAGACATTACTTTGCAAACTGATAAAACCTCCCGCCAATATGCAAAACAATCTCTACTATGCTCATTAGAATAGAAAAATCATTATCATGGGATGGGAGAGTAGGGAAGAGACTTTTTTTAAGCTACACAAACACATTAAAATCTTTATATTCACCATATATAAATTAGTATTTTATCAGCTTATTAACTCTTTAAGAAACCCTATTAAGTCCCATAGGCCCAAATTCTGTCCTTTAACTCCCACTGACCTCACTGAAACACACAGATATGCATTGGAATTTGAGACTTCTATTTAAACACAGCAACAGGAGCAGCATTATTCAGTTAAGAGCATTACAAGTCAGTGAAGTGGCACTCCAGAAACAGAGCTTGTTACTAAAAGATTTGACAAAAGAGACGGTGGGACTAAATATATTTTCTAGAACAAGCCATTAGAATATTTCAGAATTGCGTTTGTCCCATTTAACTTCGAATACCGGGTGAAAGCCATTAAATATTAAATTATCAAGGTTGGCAGGGGTGTTGCTTGGGTTCTTTTGTTTGTTTGCTTTCTAATGAAGCTATCATTTTATTCACACCTTTGTTCAACCTACACAAGCAGAAAACTTAAACATGGTGATATGAGCATTTCTCAGT
>WEKW01004089.1:630-12278 GCA_013389905.1 Sula dactylatra
AAGCCTAAATGAGAATGCTTGTGGTCACTTGCCAAACATGTGAGGCAATGCCATACTAAAGATAGGTGGTATTGTGCTGTTTAGTACATTTATTCCTGCATTAGCAGTGCTAGGGAGGGAAGGATTTTTTTCCTGTTTATAAAATGAATGTAGAGAGTTTTCCTTGTGGCATTAGCCTGAAGTACAATGTTAATATTGCTTTTAACCAATTCCCATTTACCCACAAAAATCTGTAGTTTGAATTAAGAGGTGCTTTAAGCTTGAGCAAGTTAGCTGCTTGCAAGTTATCAGTTGAAGTTCTGGTTCTGCTTACTCTGTCTAATAATGCAGTGAAAATATATCTACAAGCCTGAATAAGCACACAAGCATCGAATGCTAATGAAATCAGTTTATTTATAAATTGGAAGCCTCCTGTTCAAGCTTGGCTTAGCTACTAGTTGTGGGCCTTAGGGCTTTAAACCACTCAAATGGAGACAAGCATGGCTGGTAATTTACAGTATCTAATGTTTCTGGGTGCCTTCAGAATCCTGTGAAAGGATACATGATTAAATTAGACCTCTAAGTACCCTAATCAGCTTGTGGGGTACATTTTGCATCAAAGGATGAGTTACACAGCAGCTAGTATAGGGGAATGCTGAAGCAAAGTAGGATTTCAGTCACCTCCTTTTTAGAATCTTCTGTTGACTAAGCCATCCCTTCGGATGCAGCCAGTTCATGCTTTTGTAACACAACCCATGGCAGCTCCTTCTACACCCCCTCTGAGGAAGAAGGGATTCCACACCCTCATATCCTGATGAGGTTCAATATTTTCCTCCTTTTTTTTTTTTTTTTTAACCTTTGTAGGGTAAGGCTGGGGGAAGGGGAATTTCCCACCCTGCTTAATTCTTGATAGAGGAAGACTTACAGCAGAGAGCAAATCTCCAGACCTCTTCATCCTTTCTTATTTTTGGGAAGTGCTTTTATGACAGGATATTGCTGTCTTCCTATAGTCATTTTGTATGCCTTGATGGACACCATTGCTTTAATTTTCTCAGCTTATCGAGGAACCATGGGGCCTTAGACAAAAAGGATACCATGATTCTTTGCTCCTCTGGCTTGCAAGAGCTTCTGGCAGAAATGCAGTAGTGACAAAGTTTTAGGTGACTAATTTTACTGGTAAAAAAATAGTAATGAAGCTGATAAAGAGGACTGTTGTTGGCTCTAAGTTGCAGTAAGGGGTTTTTGGACCTTGTGTGGACTTTAACATATTAGAGGTCTGGAGTTCAGTTCCCTGCTTTATTGTTATTTCATTAAAT
This sequence comes from Sula dactylatra, assembly GCA_013389905.1. Classification (NCBI taxonomy): domain Eukaryota; kingdom Metazoa; phylum Chordata; class Aves; order Suliformes; family Sulidae; genus Sula; species Sula dactylatra. The sequence goes on from WEKW01004089.1 coordinate 1,926, forward strand.
TGTGGGCTGGTAGCTTGATCTATTTTTCATATGCATGTCAGGTTTTTTTCCCTAAAGATTTACTGCTGTAAGTGCCATCACCATATACCCATTAACATTTTGTTACGGTTTTAATTTTTAAAAGCACTCCTATTGAACACATTCATCTAGATTTCTTATTACATCTGTTTTAGCTATACATACTTTTCAGAGTATCCATCAAACTAAATGGTTTTTGCCCCATAACTCATTTAAAAAAATTACTTTTGTAGTGCAGACTTATTTACACCACTTCAAATTCCTAATGGGTACTCAGATTGTATATACTTCTTTTCAGTTATATCTGGGTAGAAGTGCAGAAGCCCTAAGAAAGTAATGGAAGTCTCTTAAAACCTCAATAACTCAAAAATTTTTAAGGTTTCTTATCCATGCAAATTTTCCTTATGTTTTCCTTCTTTTTTTTAAGGCAGTATATTTACAAAATTACTTTGAGTGGGCTGTTATGTTCAACTATGCCATTCCTTCAGGCTTATTGCCTAATTTTGTATTGCATTTACTTCTTTGTAGAGATAATTTATGCTTTATTGTTACCACTCCATCTGAGTTTAAAAACTTGTCCCACTGACCAGGATAGTAACGTGTTCTAATTACTCAAGAACACGGAAACTGTGTTAAAGAAGAAGTATATTTGAAGCAGTGGCATATTGACAACAATAAGCATAGAAGACATCAAAGGCTTAATTTGGAAAGAAAACCTGTGCTTTCGAGTGACACTTTTTCCTCATTGTCACTGTGAAGAATGACTGTCATTTTCGCTGTTAGAAAATAAAGGCATCGATGAACATTAAAATAATATCAGCACTTAATGTAATATACAGTTAAGTGATGTGAAGACATGAAAATTAGTTTGTGATTGTGCATACTTAAATTACACTTTGGGATTCTTGTGTATTGCATATCTTGGGGAAAAAATTGTAAACCATGTGCTAATTCTTTCTGCCCAGGAGAAGAAAACAACTTCAGGGCTTTATGGATAATGCTTCTGTGTAAGTCTAGCAGGAGTCAGCAGGGCTGAACATGCTGGGAATATGTTTTGCTCGATCCAGTTCAAGAAGAAAGTAAAGGAACCAAATCTTAAAAACAAACATGGTGTATGGAAGAATATCTCAACAAATAAAAAGTTGACATCTCTTACCAGATTGTGTAGGTACATGATGTTTTCCTAAAGATTTCCTTTTTTGCAATTAAGTTGCTCTGATTTATTTAAATATTTATTTTGCAGTGGATAAATTGCATTGGACATGGTGAAGTTTTGTAGAAGCCAGACATGTCACATGCCAAACTCTGGAGAAAAGAATGAATTTCTGTTAAATGAAGAAAAAGTGAAGATCCAATATTAAATTTTCCTCAGTATTTTTTCCTAGGTATGGTCTGGGATTTTAAGATGTTCTCTGATTCAAAGAATTCAGAAAGGTGCAGGATGTTTAGGACCCAAAGGGAATGGCAGGAAGATGTGCCAGGGGAGATTTAAGCTGGATATTAGGAAAAGGTTCTTCACCCAGAGGGTGGTGGAGCACTGGAACAGGCTCCCCAGGGAGGCAGTCATGGCACCAAGCCCGACAATATTCAAGAAGCACTTGGACAATGCCCTCAGAGACGGGGTTGTCCTGTGCAGGGACAGGAGTTGTACTTGATGATCCTTGTGGGTCTCTTCCAGCTCAGGACATTCTATGATTCTGTGTTCTCCCCTGTTTATCTTTCTTGGTAACATTTGGCTGTTACTGGTCCTGCCTTCTGTATTTTCACACCGCTGCCTGTAAAAAGCAGTAGATTAGCCAAAGCACTGGAAGTACTGCTTCATTCCTTTCTTGCAGCTCTGCACAGTGTGCAGCTTTGGACATAATCTGGATAGCTAGGCATTTGATCAAAGTGTAAGGAGCAGTCTGGTACTTGTATCTGAAGATGCAGTAGGTGACCTTAGTGACTTTTTTTCTACGTGAATCAAACTGTTCTAATGTTAAACCTCCTTATGAAAGTACTGTAGAACTGTGAAAGTAAATGTAGGAATAGAGATCAACTTTCAAAACTTAAGGCAATCAGGGCTAACAGTGCTCAGGTAAAGTAGTGTTGTGTCATGAAAACCAAGATGTAGGCATCACATCCTTGTGAGAAACTCTCAAATCAGTACTGTTCAGTTTTGTCTGGGGTGGGTATGGAAACCTTGTATTTTTATTTGAAATGGATGTTATTAGAATTGGCAGTTTTGATGTTTGACCTCTGTTTTTTGAGTGTGGGTTTTCTATTGATGTATTTATAAATACATTTGCAAAACTGACATACTACCAGGTTTCTGCCAAAACAGTTGGTTCTGTATTTTGCTGTCATTGAATTGCTCCAAAGAACATCTGTCCAGTTGGGAGGAATGACCATTGGCAATATGTTTTGTAACTTTTTAATCACATTGAACGCTTCCATGGTTTTTAGTGTGACTATTCATGTGAATAATCTCAAGTGTTGTGAGAATAGGTTGCATCATCAGGCCTCCAGAAGGAAAACAGGTTTTAATTGGTGGATTCAATGAGGCCATCAGAAAAGGATGAAAGGAAAAATATATTTTAAATGACAGAAGATCTCTTGATAGTGCCCTTAATATTAGGGCTGAGCAGTAGTTGATTAGAAATTAGCTTGTTTTTACTGGGGACATCTTGAATTCTAAAGAGTTAAAGAGAATTTGTGTTGTCTTCTCACATTGAAATATTTTGATATGGTTGCTATAGTATACCTAAAAATGTATGTGCAATAGCTTTCTCCTTCCAGTTCTTTTTAGGAAAATACTCTTGACTTCGTACTTCACAGAAATTCTCCTACCAGATATTGCTGTATTAAAAAAACTGCGACAAACCGGCAAGCACCCACAGCATTCTTTTTTTCTTCTTTACCTTCAGCTTAAACACAAAAAACCCCATATGCTAAAACATAAAAGGTTTTTCTTCACTCTAATGGAATTTGGGGGGAGTATGGAGAACTTCAGTATCAGTTCAGGCAGATACTGCTCTATTGGGTTCAGAGAGCTAACAATAACTCTTCTGAAATACAGTGAAGTTTGAAGTAGTGACTGATTTCGTTCAACTCAGTAAAACCACACTCCACTTTCAGAGGGGGGGATGCAGGCACTTCCAGACTATTTTGCTTAAAGAAGTATGAACTGTGTGGTGGGTTGACCCCAGCTGGACGCCTGGTGCCCACCAAAGGTGCTTTATTACTCCCCTCCTCAGCTGGATGGGAGAGAAAATATAATGAAAAGCTCGTGGGTTGAGATAAGGACAGGGAGGTCACTCACCAGATACCACCATGGGCAAAATAGACTTGACTTCTCCCGGCTTTCTCCTCCTTCTCCCCACCAGCGGCGCAGGGGGATGGGGAATGGGAGTTGTGGTCAGTTCATCACACCTTGTCTCTGCTGCTCCTTCCTCCTCAGGGGGAGGTCTCCTCACACTCTTCCCCTGCTCCAGCGTGGGGTCCCTCCCACGGGAGACAGTCCTCCATGAACTTCTCCAGTGTGATTCCTTCCCATGGGCTGCAGTTCCTCACAAACTGGACCAGTGTGGGTCCCTCCCATGAGGTGCAGTCCTTCAGGAACAGACTGCTCCAGCGTGGGTCCCCCACGGGGACACAAGCCCTGCCAGCAAACCTGCTCCAGTGTGGACTCCTCGCTCCACGGGGACACAGGTCCTGCCAGGAGCCTACTCCAGCGTGGGTTTCCCATGGGGTCACAGCCTCCTTCAGGCATCCACCTGCTCTGGCGTGGGGTCCTCCATGGGCTGCAGTGGATATCTGCTCCACCACTAACCTCCATGGGCTGCAGGTGGATATCTGCTCCACCACTAACCTCCATGGGCTGCAGGGGGACAGCCTGCCTCACCATGGGCTTCACCACGGGCTGCAGGGGAATCTCTGCTCCGGTGTCTGGAGCATCTCCTCACCCTCCTTCACTGACCTTGGTGTCTGCAGCATTGTTCCTCTCTTATTCTCACTGCTCTCTTCTGGGTGCAGTTGCTGTTGTTGTGCAGCAACTTTTCCCCCCTCTTAAATGTGTTATCCCAGAGGCACTACCACCACCACTGATGGGCTCAGGCTTGGCCAGCGGCAGGTCTGTCTTGGAGCCAGCTGGCATCGGCTCTATCAGACACAGGGGAAGCTTCTGGCAGCTCCTCACAGAAGACACCCCTGTAGCCCCCCAGCTACCAAAACCTTGCCAAGCAAACCCAATACAAACTGTAATTCTGGAGCTATCTAGAATACATCATCTAAATATGGGGCCGATCACTGCTACTGTAGCTGCTCACTCTCAAATGTGAGTTTTTCATTGGCTAATGAGAAACCTCACATGGAGAACAAACGATAAGTGAGTGGGCACCATTTTAAGATACTCTGTTTTTTTACTGATTTCAGTTTTAGAGTAGAAATCTACTTATTCTGAATTGCCATCATCACGGTTACATTATTATGGCTGATATTCAGAGGTCCCATTTTGCTGGTCAGCTTTAAATGGTAATCACCACAAAATGGTTAGGGATGCCTTCTATGGTTAGTTGACCCCAAGTATTAGCTCCATTCAGAAAGAGCTGCTTGCTTTACAATTAATCTACACAAGTTGTATCACAGGACCACTTCAGAGCATGACATTGTTTTTTGTTATTTTTGGTTTTGTTTTAAAAATGTATAGCAAAGTTTCCACCTGATAAGTAAAGTAATGGGGAAGATGAAGAGGCTGAGCTAAATAATGTGAGGGAAAACATTTAGTAAATGAGACTTCAGAATATTTGTCTCTGCCTTATTGTTGTCCCTTCTCAGACTCCCCTTTCTAAAACCAGTGTTGCCTCCTTCTTACATTGTCCTATTATCTGTTTACTGGATTCAGAATCCAGTCAAAACAAAATCTGAAACCCATATTTTCACGAAGTCATCTGTGATTGCCTTCAAACTAGTGATGCCAGTCATGTCCTCATTGTCTTAGTAACTGCTTGAAAAAAGCTTCACCTTTTCTGTCTAGTGCTGCTTTACAAATATATACTACACAATCAATATTTCCAATAGAAAAAAACACGTTTCCCTCTACCAGTGTCACAAGTGTGAAATAAATTGTTCTGATGCATTCAGATTTTACCCTTGTGAAATTATATGGGAAGAAAATGTTAAAAAAAACCAATGCAATATGAATGACCGGGTGTTATTTGAAAGAAAACCTTACTAGATACTTGAAAAAGCATGGTTCTCCAAATGGAAAAGATAATTTTAATGTTTTTAAAAGGCCTAGTTAAGAGAAATGAAAATGGCAATGTAAACAAAAGAATACATAATAAATAAAAGGAGAAAGATAACTGGTATGAATTAGCATTTATGAGTAGGTATCTGAAAGCTAAGTAGATCTGCAGAGGAAAAATAATCTTTTGATACTGTGGATAAAGACAATAAGAATTCTTTGAGAAAGAAAAACATCCAGAAAACCATTGGAATAGTGTAGACTTTTTCTTATTTAAGGATGGGAATCAGTGAAGTGGTTTTAAGAACATTGCAATACTAGAAAAACTTGAAAGTCTTAAAAAGGGCAGAAGCTGTACCAGCATTTGAAAAGTGGAAGATGTTGCAGATAGTGGTGGGCAGATTAGCATTACACTAATGCAAAGAAAACTCCTGCTGAGGACCAATAACTGGAGGCAATCAAGATGCATGATACTTCTGGGATTAGTTAACAGGAAATTAGCTAACAAGAAATCCAATGCTGGAAAACAGTTTCATGTAATAAAATGTTTGTTAGGTTATGCATTTTAACAAAGTTGACATATTTAATGCTCTAAAGTATTTAGTTTACTTAGATCAATTTAACCTCATTAAAATTAGTATTCTGCAAAGACCAGTGTATCACAAATTTAATGGTAACTGACGTCCCACAGAAATTGTAAACAGGTAATGGGGATATAACCAGGTCCAGAAGATCTTTTCTTGTCCTGGGGCTGTTTATCATCATTATAACATATCTGCAAGGAAACCTGAATTTGTTGCTAGTAAATGTTATAGATGTCATAAACATTAAGCAACCATTAAAATAAACAAAATCAGATTAAGTTTTACAGCACAGTATAGATTGCATGGTAGCATAATCTCACTTGAATAGAGCATACATTTATGAAGAAATGGTGTAAATCATACATGCATACATACTATGCACAACCATTCAAAGAACTGAATTCTGGAGAAGTTGTCATGCAGCAAAGAATGTAAGTGCTGTGTGTAGCCAACTGTCTGTAATGCAGACTGGTGACTACAAGAGGAACAATGATTCTGCAGTACTTGAGAGAAAAATCAAGTGAGGTGTAGGTAGCTGTAACTGCACTGGCATTAGTGCATTAGCGCACTGAAAATCTTTAGCCTAGTTGCTGCATGTGACCAGAGCAGATGAAAATGGGTTCTCCGTGCCTTAAAGTCTAGGACTCTTTGCATTAGTCCATCATCTAATTTTGGCATTGTCTACAGGAATTAATGGAAAATACATTAGTTCTGAGGAGAGAACCAAGACATAATTCTGAGAGGGTTTTTTTGCTGTAACTTAAATAATAATTTCTTAGTCTGTCTTTATGCAATTCTTTGATCTTCTTAAGTGTTTTTTACTCTGTATTAGATATGTACTTGATTTACTTATGAAAATAATCTCACTGCCCATTCAGATTTTTTGGTGAAAACATTTTAAAGACCTTTTAATAATTTGTATCATCAGAACAGAATGTGTAAGGAATGTTCAATTCTGCAAAGTTTTCCCAATATCCTTAAGTAAAGACAGTACTGAATAAATTTCAAGTCAGAAGAATTTCAGCCAGACTGTTTTTGTTCATGAAATTCTGATATAAATTTAGGATTTGTTTTTCTAAATCAAGCATGTATGAATTTGAAAGTGCTATCTTTAGAAACACCTTAGAGCTTTTGAAAAAGTTTCTGAAGGTTTTTTTTTGTTTTCAAGTAAGCTGTCAAAATAATTTAAAATGAGTTGCTTTTGCTTCTCATGAAATTCGTACAATACAAAAATCCAGAAAGAGACATGACCATGACTGGTGAATAATAGGGGCCAAAGGAAGCTGAATTAAGCTAATGTCTCTGTTGTAGAGATCTATTTTGAGTATGCTTTTAAGGGATTTGATCTGCTGCTTGTCCTGCTGCAAAATAATCCTATTGTGCCAAAAGAAGTTCTTGCGAGCAGGAACCTAAATTGAATTGACTCAAACTTAGAGCTTTTATACAAATACTAGTTATTTGTATTGCAGCTGAAAGATGGTGAATCTGTCATTCAGTTGTTGTTTAGCAATTTACTATGAATTATTTATTATTCTGACATCTTTGTTCTTTTTCTGATATACAAGAAAATTGCTCGTGAAATGCAAGTGTATTTATGCAAATAGAAACTTGAGTTAGACTAACTCAGTGGGATATGTATCCTATAACAATAGCATGTTGTGTGTTTTTGTTTTTTTCTGTAAGAGAATTTAATAGATTTTTTTTCCTAAATTCCCTTGTTTATGTTCAGTAAGGCAGATAGATAGTTGCAAGAAGGATATCTGTGGTCTTCTATGAAATGCATGATGCAGTAAACCAGACATAGAGAGATTTCTGTGATCTTTCTATGTTCTTAAGTATTTTTTTCTAACTCTAGAGAAACTGCTGTATTTTTCAGTCTGGCTTCTTCTTTTATCCCAGTTCATTTTTTGGACAAGTTATGCAAGTTCAAGTGAGACATATGCTGCTTAATTAAAATACTTGCAAAACTACCTGTGGCTCTGGGGTGAGAGTACTCATTTGGCGTGAGGCTGAATGGCACTACCTTCTCTCCCAAATGTACCCTGGAAAACTGCCCATTCTTTTAGTTAGGATGTGAGGGAATGGCTTAAAATGTGAGGGAATGGCTTAAAGCTGCATCAGGGGCAAGTTCAGACTGGATGTAAGGAAAAAGTTCTTCACTGAGAGGGTGGTCACGCACTGGAACAAGCTGTCTACCAAAGCGGTCATGGTCCCAAGCCTGTTAGTGTTCAAGAGGTGTTTGGATAAATCTCCTAGATATGTGGTTTAACTTTTAGGTTGCCCTGTGTGGAGTCAGGAGTTGGACTTGATGATCCTCGTGGGTTCCTTCCAACTCAGGATAGTCTGTGATTCTGTGATTTGATTATGAGTCAGAGTAGTTTTAACCTTTTAATTGGACTCTTCCAACCTATTTTCCTTTCAGTTATTTCATGTGGTTATACAGGTATCACACTGAAACCATACACGGCCTCTCTCTCTCCTTTATTCTTACTTTTCCTACTTAAATAATGCAGAATTGTATTGTTTAACTTGTTTTTGTTTGATTGCATAATTTGGCTGTTGGTTGTCTCTTATGTAAAAGGTGGAAGAGAAGTGTCATTCACATAATTACTATTTAAAGTTACTCCCCTGTCTGGCTCAGACTTCTTCAGTTGTTTTTTTCGTAAGCCAGAATTTTACGGTATTTCATTAGAGGCAGCTAAAGAAACAGTAATCATGTATGCATCTGGTAATGTTACAGAAGTCATCTCTTCCCCAGTGACTGCTGAAATCCAAACACAATGCATAAATACCACAAAGAACAAAATTAGGAATTTATATGTGCATGAAATTGCCATTGTTAGTTGCAATGTGAAATTTGGGAAAAATTACAAAAGTGCAGAGCACCATGTTGAGAATAACTACTGATTCTGTCAGACTAGGCTTGGAGTGGAAAAATAAGGATCTTCCAAAAATCTATTATATGAGAAGAATGGGGAGGAAGAGGCTCTGGTCATGCAGTACGAAGAATATAGGGCAGATAAGTTGCACAGAATGACCTGACACCCTTACAGAAACAAAGTTTTCACAGTCATGTCGCTGTGACTCCTGCTGAAGTGAGGCCAAACTTGCACTGTTTACCATTATGTTGTTGAAGTGGGAGATCTGCTTATTATATTTTAGGACTCTGGAGAAATCCTATATTGAAAGAGGAAAAACTGTCTCCTTGGCTTATTATCTGAACTCTTAAAAAGTAATCTTATGTTAGAATCATTACATTAAAATATCTTCTTTCAAATGGATTTTAGAGAAGGTCTAGATAGTGAGAAGCCCAAACTATGTGAGTACATCCAGCTTCTCTATGCTAAGTACCAAAAAGTGATATATATTTGAATTTTGCAGAATCCATATAAATTATGAAATTATTGTCTGTAGATGAGATAGTTAGAGTCTGCAAGAGAAGTTAAATTACTTGGTCAGTTTTGAAGATCACACTTTGTCATTNAGGAGATACTGATAGAAGTATTTTAATCTGCTGGTAGAACATATCAAATAAATCAAATGATGGCAACAATGACAATATAGTATCTGTTCAAAGCATTAGTAAAGCAGCCACTTCATGTCACTTCCACAGTTCAGTACGCTCATAATACTTGCCTGTTTAATCCATGTATGGCCTCAATGTGGCTGAGATGTCTGCAAATTATTAACAGACGTTGGCCTAAAGACAAGAATAAAAATAAGAGTTAAATTATCATATTTTGATTAATGAAACATTCATTGAAATGCTATCAGTATGAGGCATTGGAAAGTTCATCATTAGAATGTTGAATATATTGAGTTATGGAACAGACAGACCACAGCGCACTGGGGTGGTTTAAGTTCAACATCCTATAAGCTTAATTTAGGTACAACCCAGGTATTTATAATTTTCAGATGGGTGTCAGGAAAAGGAAAGAAAAAAGAAGAAATAACATGTTCTTCAGTTTAGCTTTTTGTGTACGTGCCCTGAGGATTTCAGATCACAAATAGCTAAATTGAGAGTGGTTTAGTTCATACCTATTTTTAATGTTTTTTGTTTCGTTCAGAATGTATGGATAAACGACAGTTAATGGATGAATTAACTGTAGGCAGATTAATATTTCCCTCTAATGTAAATAAATCCCCCTTGAAAATCACTTGAAAATATGCCAAACCCAAGTTTTTACTAGAGACACTAAATTGTATGTGATGCCTGATTAAAGTAAATAAGCAAAAGTAAGTATAAGTATGAATCTTCAGACACCTGCATCAGCCTTATCTGGTAAAGGCTTGCTATGAGTTCCTTTTAAGTATTTTAGAAGTTTTCAAGTTGACTTCTCATGCACAGTATGACACATGAAAGTTGTATAATCCCTCTGTAGTCTTCATTTCAGTTTCTCCATTTTAGCCAGTATACCTTTCTTCCATCAAGCCCCTTCCCCACCCCATGCCAAGTACAGAATGTGTAACACTGCAAACTGGAGCATTTGAAAGCTTGAAACTTCAGAATTAAGATCTTCAGAAAAA
>WEKW01004089.1:14723-27513 GCA_013389905.1 Sula dactylatra
TCAGACTTAATTTAAAAATCAATAAAGCCAGATAAGACACTTGCCACTACACCAACTGAATATTTAGTTAGCGGAAACAATCAACATTTTCAAAAAATGAGCAATTGATCCAGTCAGTCTATTATAGAAGTTAGCCACATAATAAAGTAATTTGAGTCTTTTTTGTGCCATCATGATTTTTCTCCATGATTAATTTTCTGTATTTAGCAAGAAATACATACAAACAGCTTCTAAATTTCATACACTTTCCTTTTCCCTCATGACTTTTAGTGACCTTTTATTAGAAGGCAGTCAGTTACTGTCCTAAGGGGAGAAAGGATAAAAACATCTAAGTCTGTCAAGTGTAAGAAAAATAAGAGAATGTATGCCAACATGGAAGATGGAAGAACACTTCCCAAAAAGCTGTAGGGGTATTTGACTGTTGGGATATTACAGAGATTGTTTGTGAACTTGGGTATGAGAAACTGAGAACCTTAGAGCTTGATGAAAGACAAGAAGATTCTTTTCCTGAGAAAAATGTAATGCTTGTGAAGATGAAGCATGACTAAAAAAAGGATGCTATTCTAACCTCCTTATATTTTGATAGCCTGTATTAGGTTCAGCAGGGGTTCATCCAGTTAACACGGGCATTGTTTGAAAAGTAAATATTTGCAAAATTTATTCTACGCTATCAATAATCTAATATGCTCTTACCTGCCAAGCATGAAAGATGTTCTTTCCAAATGAAATTTCTGATCCCTAATTTGTGATTCTTATGCCAGGTGATGTTGTCAGCATATTTTCTTTGATCGGGTAATTAGCAGCTTTCTTTTTATTTATTTGCTGAATTTGGAGGTCTGTTGTCCCACTAACATTATCAAAAAACCACGTTGGGGCAAGAAGATTCTATTCAAATTAATGTAGCTGTATTAGAGTTCAAGTGATCCTCATGTCAGATGAGAATGCCAAAGAATTAGATTCCATATAAAAGTAAGACTTAGCATTTCTTTAATTAGTCCTAAATAATAACAGCTGTTTCTTTGGAACAGGATAGTTGAGACTGTTTTTTTTTAAAAGAAAGTACTTTTTATTTTTAGTAGCTGGTTGGAATCTATCCAAGTGAACAGAATAGTAAATACGTATGTTTAAAAGCAGATGTGAAAGGCCTGTGGTCAGTATCCACTCCTGTTAACACATTACTTAGTCTGTACTTACAAATGACCCTCAAAACTGATGCTTTTATTCCTAGATGCAGTTTGAGGCCCAGCATAAAATGGTAAGGTAAATACTCTGGAACTGTTTTTTCTGTGTCATACTGGCTGCTGTATGCGATGCTGCCTGCAACTGGAGCAACTGACCAATTTTTTTTCCATTTCACAAGCATAGGGGATCAGATTTTATAAAATGACTTAGATGTTCCCCTAGCCTGCTTATATCTCATACATATGCACCTCTTAATCCTTAAATCTTTGCTTTTCTTCATGCTCTAAAGCCCCTCAGTCTGGATATTATGAACAGGTCACACTTACAGCTAAGATCCAGAAGTTGGGCATTCTTGCTTTCACTTTACAGATGCTTCAGTATCACCTCAGTATATGCTTTCAGGAACTGTCTCAAGCCAAAACGCAATGGTGACTGCCATTTGATTTTACACAGAGCACCTTACACAAAGGCTTTTCCGGAGTGAACACTTCCAGCTGCTCCTGTCAAGTGTGTGGTCCCCTTGATGGTGGAGCACAAGCAGTGGTCCACTGCTCTTATCAATACTCATTAGGCTTTTAGGAAAGAAAAAACTATGATCATAGCTCAGTAGGATATGAGGATAAAGGCTGTCCACTGGAAAGGAGAAGAGTAGTGCTCTTTTCTGTGTCTGAGACGACTTGTATGTTACATGATTGAGGCATAGCATAAAATGCTGAAAAAGTCCTTGCAGCATGGACTGGAAGACAGGCTTCTCGTCTCCCAAATAAGTGTCACAGTTGCTTTAGAAAAAAAAAAGAGTAATCCCCTGATCCATTTTTGAAAGTGAAATTTTGGGTAGAGTTTTAGGAGATAGCTGGAGACTCTGGGTTCCAAGTGGGCAAGGGCATTCTGTGGTTCTGCTAGCGAAAGCCTGTTCTGTCCTTTTTTTCCCCTGTAAATTCCCAGAGATGTGGATTGTTGCCTGATTTGCTTCTATTTTGCCTAGTTACACATTAGTTGAAGACTTTTCAGATACTGATCCAATCACTGTAGCACATGATTTAGGTCACATTTCATCATTGTATCCAAGTGTACACTTTACTTTAAACGTAGGCCTAATTCCAACACCTTCAGTGGAACTGAAGCAAGCATTAAGTGTTCCCTGTATTCAAAGCCTTGTAGATGCTTCCTGTACACTGCTGATAACCTACAGAAGTTAAATGCTAGGTGTGGAAGTGCAATAAGCCAGATATAACTGTTGATATCAATTGTTCTGCATCGGGAACTCATTTGGTTTGCAGTCTCACTGGCAAACACAGTTATGGGTTTGGGCTTTTTTTTCTTCTTAGTACTGTTTGGAGAAGATGATAGTTAAATGAGTCTGATGGAAGGCTGTACTGAAAGGCAAGCTGTACCTGAGCCAGTGTCTGGCCATGTTCCTTCCTGTGCATAGGCCTCTTCCTCTCATTCAGCTCCAGAAACAAAAGTAACACATAAAAAGGAATTCTGGTTTTTGAGTCCAGGTGAACTGATGAATGCTGGCAAATGCTGGTCCTGTCAATACTGCTACTGTCCACTGGTACCTCTTTTTGTTTATTAATTTCGATTTAGGATCCTGTCATGCAGTGTTGTTTGAATTAGTAATTTTTAATTGTTCATAAAAAAAAAAGGGAAAAATGCATTGAGGAGTAAAACTGATACTTTATAGTGGAATTATTTCCCCCTAAGTCCCATAAAACAGTCACACCAAATTTATTTTTTCCTCCTCTGATATCCACAATTGCTTTTTGTCAAGATAAAATTCTACATAGTGACCAATTACACGTGACCATGTTCTATAAGCAGTAAAACAGGCTTATACTATGATATTCTGGTTTTACACTAGGATTTCAAATAGCCTATAAGAGGCAAGCACATAAATTCATATCATGTGTTTCTTGTGATATCCTTTTATAGTCTCAATCTTAAATTTATTTTAAAGCTGACAGTTGCTTACCTTTTTAAAATCACTTCCATTGTCAGTTGCTTTATTATTTTTTTTCTTATTTTGTGATTCTTATAATACATCATATTACTTCAAATAAGATTTTGTCTATATAGGAAACACTTCATTTAATTAAAGGTCTATTTTTAGACATACTTAGTTAAGCTACTCTGTGTTTATGTGTAGCATTACTGTATAGGCTACACATACTTTATATAGCTTTAAGTAGTTTATTTTGGTCTAGTTTATTTCAAAAGGTTTCTTAATGCTTAGGAAATGCTTAATGCTTAATTTAAGGTCACAGGAGTACTGAAAGATGTGAATGAGATATAGACCCATTATGTCTGATGCCTGTACCAGAGGCGATAGCTATCAAATTTCTGCCATAAGACTTTAGTCTCTTAGAAAATTTGGGAAGGTAAAAGCTAGCCCTGAGACTCAATTATAGATCTCTACATGTTTTTTTAGGTTCATGGCTGCATAAATAAATAAAAATGTGCCATTAATTATGTATTAATGTTTCCTGATTTACACTTCTAAAAAATATACGGTGGTACTGTTACCCGGATAAATTTTCCTTTAATTTGTGACAGAAACCTTACAGAGAAGAAATATCAGAAATCCCTTATAGCGTCCTCTCAGCCTTTGTAGGATTAACCTATTGCCTGTCCCAGTTCCTACATTTTGTGTTTGCTTAAACATTGCTTGTTTCTAATGCTTCTAGTAGTTATTTAGAATCGGAGTCCATCGTCTGCATTTATTTGTAGGCAAATTCCAGTGACAAGAAGTTAGTGTTTCATTTACTTTTCAGCAGCGAGTTTCAGCCGAAGCCCACTGAGAAACATAGGTATGTTTTCATTAGCTGTTATGGGCTTGGTATAGTTCTGTGTTGTTGAAACAACTAAATAGCTGTTTAATGTAGAGATAGCCAACCAGCTCAGCTACTGGCAGCAGTGTTTCTAGGTTGTGAGCCAACTCAGTACAACTGCACTACTACTGATAACTGAGGTAGTTTAAGCAGGGCTAGCTCTGGTAGTCCTCTGTGGCCTTGTGTCATGCAGGCATACTACAAATTACCTTACACTTTGTTTTTATATTCCTTGATTCAAATTCAAAAAAAGATGTGCTATTTCCTTACTGCATAGGAAATCATAAGTTAAGGCCATGAGCCCTACTGATATATGCAAAGCGTTTTGTGAGTTTGAGCATGTAAATTACATGAAGGGCAAGCTATTCATCCTCACAATTTCTTTTGGCCTTGGAGTATTTATAGAGGCTCCCTGTGGAGCTGCACTGTCAAGCATCTCCCAGCTGGGGAACAGCTTATGAAAGGTTCTCTGAGGAGTATGTATACACACTGAAAACTCATTAATAGTCATATGCAGTCCTACAAGCAAGATTATTCCTGTGGCCTTTCTTTATCTGAACAATCTTTGGGTTTGTTTCTTTAGTTGTGGCATCTTCTGTGGAGTATTTTTTGTTAATGCTCATGGTTGGCTTTAAAAGGAACTAAATGTCATAGAGCTCACTATTTTAATGGCTAACAAAATTCTTGGCTCCAAACAGGAATTCACGGTCAATGTTGTACTGGATACTCAGCTGTTTGCAAGCCTTGTAGTACAGAATCTAAAATCACCTGAATGTGTGGAGAACAGAGCCATAAATAGGAACCGTGAAAGACTGAAATTTTAAATTCTATGGCAGGGGAAGGGTTTGGTGCACAGAGTAAGTAATGGGATAGAATGAAAATGCAGAATTGTTATGTAGAGTTGTAAACATTATTTCTTACTTACCTCCCTCTGCGTATAGCTTGCTGAAAGAAACAAGGACTGACAGACAACAGGCAGAAAGGCAGACGTAGGTTAAAGCTGAGATGATGAAATGGAAGATGAGGAAGAGGGATTTGGAACAAGCAGGCAGGCTGCACAGGCCAGAGAGTGTCCAAAGGTACCTGCCTGTACTGGTACCATACTGCTTCTGTGGGCCAGGATCTCTTGTCATTTCTTTGAGCAATGGTGCTGGGAAGGTGCAAGCACTGTGTTTGTCCTATGGGGTTTGAATAGAACAGTTCTATAGAGTCTGAGCTGTGTATCTTATTTGGATGATCATTTTTATTCAATACGCAGCATTTCACTTAGTGACCAATTAATGATAATTATCTACTCTTCTGACTCTTTGTTCTGTATCCATTGGAAGGGTTTTTAATCATAGCCAGAGACTCATAGTTCAGGATGTAAATCTATGAAACCTTTCATTGGTATCTTACGAGCTAGAGATTTTTCAGCTACCTGAGGACCTGATGAGCGGAGCATGGATTGGCTGAGGTCACTTGGTTTGTTTAGCCTGGAGAATAGAAGGCTGAGGGGTGCCCTCATCACAGTCTAGAACTTCCCCAAGGGGGGCAGCAGAGGGGGAGGTGCTGATCTCTCTCTGGTGACCAGCGATAGGACACAAGGAAATGGTATGAAGCTGTGTCAGGGGAAGTACAGATTGGACATTAGGAAAAGGCTCTTCACTGAGAGGGTGGTCGGTCACTGGAACAGGCTCCCCAGGGAAGTGGTCATGGCACCAAGCCTGTCAGAGTTCAAGGAGCATCTGGATGATGCTCTCAGTGATATGGTTTAGTTTTAGGTAGTCCTGCGAGGAGCAGGGAGTTGGACTCGATGATCCTTGTGGGTCCCTTCCAACTTGAGATATTCTATGATTCTAAGATTTTCTGTCCCCAAATTCAGGATGCATCTATGTTTGCATTATAGATCTGATCAGGACTGTGTTTTGGGTGCATATCTTGATCTTTCACAATTGCTGAATTTTTTTTTGTATTCCAGAGTGCGTAAACTGGATTCCTTTCAGGTTATTCTAAACCAAAGGTGTGATTTGGCATGCAGTTTGTGGGAACTGTCTGGAGCTATTCCAAAATAAATTTGAAGTACCATCTTCTTCCAAAAAATGCCGTCAGCATGGGTACCAGGTGCTTTGCACTGACTGTTGCACTGTTCAGGTCCATTCCTACTCCACTGTGCTACTCGGCTAGTGTAGATACAGCCAGTCAGCTTGTTGTTGAGATTGCTACATAAATGCTTCAGGATCAGCAGCCTTTGCCACATCATAGCTGACATTTATACACAGAAAAAAGAGCAAGTACTGATACAAACAGGGATGAAACTTTGAGTTAAAGTATTGGTAGTCCTCTTAAATTGAGCCTGTGGACCTGAGTGGCTCATTTTAAACTACAGTTTAAAGACTGCTGTTTGGAGTGTGAAGCGTTTTACAAGTGAAATTATTAGCACAGTTTTGTGAGTTATACTTTACTTAATCAGATTCTTATAAAGAACTGCAGGCATATCAGAAGACTTGAGGAGTCCAGTTTATCCTTCCCCCTGTCACAGATATACAACTTTGTGAGAATAGTCAAAAAAATAAGCAGAAGCTAAAGGATAAAAAAAAAGGAGAATTATTTCCTCATGTTATCTAGCAGGAAAACAGTATTTTTCAGGAAGAACACTGTATTCATTAATATTAATGGACCTGGAGCATGTGCTAATACTTTGCTTAAGTTATCTTAAATACCATCTGCTCCTGTCACTTTTTTGGATATTTTTCACCATCTGAGCAGCCTCTCACAACACCGATTTCTATCAGTTTCAAATAATAACTTCAAATTTTTCGTGCTCCTCCTTTATGACTGTGGACCTTGTTAAGTCATTTAAAATATGGCACTGCTAAAATGATTTCCTTCTTCTGTAGAAGTCAAACTAGGGATGATTTTGAAGCTTTTCCTTAAAGGATGAGAGATTCCACTCCTCAAATAGGTACTGCAAATGTAAGGTTCTGAATATGACCTTACTACAAGGGCCTGAGCTGTGCAGGTTTTGTGTTTAGGAAGTATCTTTGGTTTGGTGGGCCGTTTTTTTTTAAGGCTTACTTGTGGAGAGCTGTATTCTGTATCTGTCACTGGTGATGCATTTAGGAAGGGCAGGACTTGCTGATAATTTACAACATATCACTTTACAGCATGTAAGCTCTCAAAAAATCACAGGAAAATTAGTGAAACTGGTGGAAGTAGTTCCTAGCAAGCTTGGTTAGGATGGCCTGTCCAAGGAGCAGGGTGGGGAAACAAGTTAGAGATTCATCTAGAATGGGTTAACCTTCCATCTAGAGATTTTATCACCCTGAAAAACTCCCCTGTCTCTAATGCATTGAGACATGACATGACATGACAGAGTAGACATGACATGACTACTGTTGCGTATGTTTGAGATGCATTCTATAAGGCAGTAAGGTAAAAAAGCCTTGCCATTTTCATGCTAAATGAACATTAAATTTGAAGCTGTTGCATTCTTCTGACTATCCCAGATGAATTAATTAATGACAGTGTTCTCACCCTTTTGACCAAGAGTTTATACTCAATGAGCATCTTTCCATGTACTGAGAAACAGGTGAAGTTGGCGTGCAGGCAAATGAGATTCTTTTGCTTCTTGCACAGCTGTACCATAAAAAGAAAGGTGCAGGGTATTCTGAAGTATCCTCCTGCAGGATCTTTGTATAAGGTGAAATGAAATAATAAGATCTGCAGATTACCAGAGGGAATGACTACTAAAATAACCACTAAGAAGATCTCTCTAAAAGCAGAGGTCACATGGGAGGTGAACTTTTTCAAAGAACACATTAACTCTCTTCTTGTAAGGGGAAGTTGCATTAGAAAGTTTTATTCCAGCTAGCTTGACAGCATCTGGGCTCTCTGGAGGGTGGCAAAACACATAAGAAGTATTATGTTTTGCTCTGTTACTAGTCATGAATAGCCATGCATTCTGTTCTGATGCAGCCTTTCTGTTGCAGCCATGGGGGAAATAGTGACACAACAGAAAACTATTTTTATTTTTCATCAGTTGTTATTGTTAATCTCCTGTAATGATGTCCAGGGCTGTGCAATATGCGAGAAACTGCCCTTATGCTGCCATTCTGTCACACTGCAGAATAATCAATATCATATCTCAGGATTCAGGGCCTGCCTGCAGCCAATCTGGTTAGAGGTGAGATGCTCTAACAAAGCTTCAGCCCTAGGTTTTAAGCTACAAAACCATATGTTTAGGAGCAGTTCTCTCTCAGTGGAGTAGGCAAATTATTCCTGCTCTGCATGCTTCAAAACGAGGAATGTTGATTTGAGTGTTTACACTTTCTCTCCTGCTGCTTATGTGGTGCTGTTTCTTCTCAGGGCTCAACTTTTCTCTGAGCTGTAGGTTTTAGCAATAAGTCTTTTCCTTCAACTTTTTAACCATCTTCTGTGCTGCTGGCTTTTGACTCTGTGTGTTGTTTCTTTAGTCTGAGGCAGTTTTTCCATTTTCTGGTACAAACCTTAGAATATCAATAAGAAACAAAAATAACAAAAATAAAAAGCAGCCCAGCGCTCCTTCCAGGTAATACTTTGTAATTTTCTTGACTGAATTGTGAGCCTCACAAGAAATTATGAGCTCTAGTAATTATTACCAGTCTACTTGCATATATTATAATTCATAAAATAGTTATGTGAAGCAGCTAATATATCTTTACTTTCCATGTTCCTGTTTTGGGGTTTTTTTTTAATAACCACATACTGTCATACTCCATTTTCTAGGAGGAGGTAACAGAGAACAGTAACAGAGTAGTTCATTTTACTACCCTGTATCATAATGAATTACTTTGGAAAAAATGAGGAAAATTATTTCAAACATTTTAGTCATCGCAAATGTTTGTCTGGAAATTCTCTTGCAGCTGATGTTAATAACCACCATACTGGGCTGAATGCTTCTGTGGTTTCTTTCTTAAGCCTGCAGACTGAAGGAGCATTGTTACACTGGAACACCTGTATTTTGGATAAGATTCTCCAACTGAATGTTTCTTGACTTTGCTTTCCTGATAGGAACTTATCTCATGGGACAGTGGGTCGTATTAGATGAAACCTAGGAAGCGTATGTTTGTTGAGCTCTTCAATGTCTCTGGTAAAGGCATTACACATGTAGGGTAAAAAATAAGCTTCTTTATATGCTGTGCCAAAAATGACAGAAATAATCAGATTTCATGTAAACAGTGTCACGGCCATCTGCAGTATCACTCTCTGGTTATTGCACATGTGCTTTGTTTTAGACAGTCACTTCACTCTTCCTGGTTCAGAAGAACATTTTCCTTGCATCCCCAATTATCTCTAAGGACATTAAACCAAGTTTCCATACACCTGCAAGACCACAACATTTCTGTTTGGGGGCTTTTAGGGGATGTTGTTTCTAGGGCTCCAAGGATGCAAACATGAAAGAGGAATTAAATCTTAAACTATTTGGGAGGATTTTTTTTTTTAATTAACATGAATGTAATATTAGTGAAAGATTTTAAACTGATGGTTCTGGTAATTGATTGCTACTAACTAGGTCTGATCCAAAGGCTGTCACTGATTTAAAGGAGCTTTGGGATTAGGTTTTATGACACCCATTCAGGTTATCCACTCCACTGATTTTCTGATCTCACTTAGTGCATTTTGGTTGCAGTGATTATTTAAAAAAATACTTGTGGCATTCTTTTGTGCATTTTACTCATGTTTTCCAAATAGATTTGGCAATATTATAAGAGTTAAAATTCTGTGGATAAGAATTGAAATTCTGTGGTGAGAAGGGGAAACAAATTCAAAGTACTGAAGAATGGATGAGATAACCAAGTTCCTGTGTCAACAGAAATGAAATCTTAAGTGATGGGTAATTGCTATGACTGAACTAACCACCAGGCTGCTTGCCAGACTGCATACTGCAGGCATCTTGAACAGATACTGGGTGTCTGGCTAGACCACGACACTGGGTCAATGAGTGGTTTTGTCCACTGGCCCTAAAGAGAACTGGGATCTGAAAGCTGTGGCTGGAATCACACGTTACTTCTCTGAATTCAAAAAACATTATATTTTTCAATTATTAAGTTACTGCCAGTAAGCAATGTGAATAAATCCTTGTGTCAATAAAATAGGTTAGCCTAAGGTCAAAGCAGAAATTATTAGGATAATGTGGCTCTGAACTTGAGAAACTGTGTCCATATCTGTCATTTGTTCAATTTTCCTGTCCATTTTCCTATGTGTTGAGCAGTCTGCAAGGACAGTTTGAATTCTATAAATGAAAGACAAAGGCTAAGGTCTGCTTCATTTTTTAAAATTTGTTGGCTTTGTTTGCACTTTCTTTCATGTTCTCTTGAACATCTGACATTTTATTTTCATCATGGTTAACAGTGGAAAAGCTAAATGTGTGTGTTGTTGATACACACTGTGTTTGCTTTCCTAGTGAGAAGCCGTGCCACTGTGACACCAGGAATGAAATACATATTGTAGCTTGCTGTGGCCTGGATTCTGTGGAGGGCATATTTTGTCCTGAAAGTAAAAAAAAAACAAGTGTCGTAGGGTTGGCATTGTTGTCTTGTCATTTTTGGTTCCTAGTGCCTATTTGTAATCAAAGAAAAAAATCCTGCTTTTTTTCTGGGTGTTTAATGTCCTCCAATCCCCAGCATGAAATCCTAAGTTTGTTTTCATGTACTTTCTGAAAAGAAAATAATTTTGTTCGTTTTCTGTTCTATTCACATTCTAATTTAGAATATTTGGTACTGGTTATGCACATTGTGCATTTTCGGCTTGTGGAGGAGCACAATAAACTCTTGCAGGGGAGGTAGAAACTGCATGTTCCTAGAGTTACTCTGTCACTCAGTGTGAAATATTTTGCCTTTTCCAAAGCTTTACCATGTTCTTCATTTCATTTCTTCTGATGGTCTTATTTTCAAGAAACGTCTGTATTTCAATAGTAAGACTTTAAATAACTGACCTCTAACAAGATTTAATGAAAACCACTTATTTTAGCTTCTTGATTCTAACTGAAAAAAAATTTCTTTTGTTAAATTCAAAACACTTGTTTGAATTGTTATTGGTTTTACAGGTTCTATATACTACTGAACAATATGGAGAATTTTCTTTTGTAATGTTTGTTTAGTTAAATGTTAGATTAGTACTGCTCTGTTCTTACTTACATATTAAAACACCTCTTCCTGTTTAACAGATCAGTGCTAGAGCAATGAAAACAACATTTCAATATTGAAGGTCATTTTGAATTCAGTAAATAATGCTGTGACCTCATTCTAGCTTCCATAATTACTACAGGTAAGAATCATGTTTTGATACTTACGGCTGCTCACTGAATAAATGATCAAACACACATTTGAACTATGGCCCTATAACTAGCCTTATGTTTATTGCAGAAAGAGGCTAAATCATTAGAAGCAGTCTAGGAGAGAACTATAAATTGTTTTCTTGAACATGAGTCTCACAGAGTACAAAATCCCCCAAAAGGGGAAGGAAAACTTAGTTGAGTTTAACTGGCAATGTATGTCTGATGCTTTCAGGATCATAACGTTCTCTGGAAAGAAAATGAAGAGCTAGGGCTCCAAATCAGGAATTCATATGTTAAAATAAAACAAAACAGACAAAATCCCCTTCAACTCTACCAGAAGACAACTGTGGCTTAAAGGGAATAGGAACATATTCATTATTCATGTCCAGTAGGAACAGGTTCATTATTCATGTCCATGGTAGAGGAGAATTTACAAAATGGAAATTCTGGTTGCTCTGAGTTGGTTTTGACACCAATATTTCTACCATTCTGACAGGAGGAAAGAAAAGAGAAGGTTGGTTGCATAAATCAGCTTCAAAGGGGAAGAATGCTAGATACTCTGCTGTGCACTAGGCATCTGCAAACATACATATGATTCTCTAATTTCATCATCTAGTGACATCATTTCTGCATTTCCCTGTTGTCTGTGGGATTTTCTTCTTTCTCTTGTTCTGTAGAACTGTGGGGCTTAGGTCCAAATAATCGTGCTTTTGGGATCACCTGCTAAATCAGTGAAGAATCATTTTCAGCAATGCTCTCTCCATTCTTATTTGCTCAGTAGAAAGGATTGCTTCATGAACTGAACATGGTTTTATTTCTTGTAACTGTTTTCATTTTATACTGTTTGTCAAAAGGGAACCCATTCTGACATGAGAGCCTTCTTCCAGCACTTGGGAAGTAAGTGTTACGTAGTTAAAGCAGCAACTCTGTGAGGCAAGACCTGAACAGGTTTTTTTTATTTCATGTCAATTAAAATGAAACAGACTGTGAGGTGAGGGCAAAATGCTTCAACCTCAAGCTATTGGATTCCATTTCCAAATTACACTGTAGTTTAATCCCAAGAACCAGTCACTTGCTGCAGACAGCCATGTTTTAGATGAATTTTCTGTCGTGTTCTAGTTTTCTGCAGGGCTAGCTGGGGGTGTCCATGTTACTGTTACAGAGCATAAATTGCTTTCCTGAACTTTGGGAATCACTTTAGTACAGTTTGAAGCACTACAGCATTTTAAATGTAAAAGTATTAATATTTCACTGTTGTTGAGAAACTGTCTCACTTGCTCATCTGTGTAGCATATTCTACAAATTAATTACTTGGCAGGTCTGAAATACCTGTTTTTATTAGGCATTCAAAGACAGAATATCACATTTTATTCCTTTGAAGTAAATCACAGAGCAGTACCCTGTAAGTATCTTACTGCTCATTCCTCCCTCACCACCCCCATTTGTTCATAACCTATTTCATCCCTTTTTGATTTATGTC
>WEKW01004091.1:21577-32474 GCA_013389905.1 Sula dactylatra
ATTTATAGTAGATGAAACATTTATGGTTATTATCTACCATGCTTCTAAACCCAAATATCATATATGGAAAGAAATGACCAGCTTGAGGTACAGGGAATGACTGAGATGCACAAGTACCACCTATGAAATTTGTATGAAAACATTAATTCCAAATCTGTAAGCTGACTGGGCAGGGCTCCCCAAGCACAGGTCTAATCTGTTCAACTGTCAAGCCATTTACAAGTAAAATATACAACTACGACACCCAAAGGAACCAAACAAAGCATGCTAGCTAACTCGATGAAATGCATTTTGATAGAGAACTTCTTAAATAGAAAAATGCACAACTCCACAAGACATGTCAGTTGTGATTAGTANCACAGATACCTAGCTAGCTTTTTGGTGACTCAAGCCTCAAGCTGAACTCATGACAGAAACTGAGTCAAGGCTTCTCCATCTCTTGATCTGAGTTCAGTGAAGCCAGTGGAATCAAACACCAACCAGTTATAAAAACTGAATAAATGTATCTATCTCAAACACATTGCTCAAATATTCTACAAGATGAAATTTCAGACAGATTCAGACTGATGATAATCAAGCTTCTTCCCCCCTTTTTTTCCTACAATATGTAGTTGACCTAGATTATTCTAGACAGAACCCTCCAAAACCGTAAGGTTGAGCCATTGCTTAAAGCAACGCTGCAAACACATGGCTACACCAAGAATACCTCATTTATATTTTCTTGCTGACCATTTTGATTCTGATTAGGTTCTGACCCTGTCCATCTGTTTTATTGCCCACAGGTAAAGGTAAGCATATACCCAATTTTTCCCAAGTACTATACTGCATATGGCAGAAGTGCGTTGAAGTAGGAATGGCAGATGAAAATGAAGGATACCTACACCTAGAGTTCAGAGACACTAATTCTTGCTGAGACAAACAGCTGTTTAATCAGTTACAATATTGCTGTGCTAGAGATTCCTTTAATAATAAATACCCTTGTTGTGTCTAACACAAATACATTTCCCAACTCCCTCGAATCTTCAGAAATTACAAGGACTTTTATTCAAGATAAAACCACTAAAACAGAGGTCATTTTGCCTGTGTTTCAAGAACAGGTAAAAACTGAAACAATTAAGGTGTTCACAGCTGCCATGGAAAAGAGGTGAGAAAATCTGAAATTTTACCATTAAAAAATTTGCAATAACTCAGAAATCCATTTACTAGTAAATAGAAAATGCAGCGAGCTAATGAAAGTGTACAACAGAAATGCAGGGTTACATTACGAAGATGTACACTTTTCATGAAGAGGGAATATTAATGATAAAAATAGCATAACCTTACAAAGAAAAGAGATCAGCTTGAAATGCAGAACTGGTGATAAAAACTCTTGACCTTGGAGGCCTCTGAAATAAGGATCCAGTTCAGAACTCAAGTACATTTCTATCTGACAAGCAAATGGTTAACATATACTCTGGTACACTCTGATGTTGTAAGGCATAATTCATTAGTGTACAACGAGCACTTTGGGACTCCTGGGAATCATTATAATATGCAAAGGACTACATTTTGCCCATCTGTCAGATTTATCCAAGCTTTTTTTGAGAAACCTTTTTTTTTTTTAGTCTCTGGGCCTGGTGGTCACTTGTGACTGGAAAGCAAAAGTGCACCAGTCTCTCCAATTTTTCATGGGGCAAATAGATGTTTAGGCACAACTCTCTGTTATGAAAACGTTCTAGACAGTCTTGATTGCATGAAATCAGCCTCATATTTGAACTTCTGTGACATTAAAGAGTCAAAGCGGTATTTAGAATTGATGCACATCTCTCAAAGCAAGCATATTTCTTGCCTTGAAGGAGACCGATGTCAGCCTAGATGAGCTGCATAAACAAGAAGATAGATTCTTTGGACTGAGAATCTCAGTCAGGGTTGGGACTCAGACAAGGAACACTGATTCTGGTTGGCAAGTTCTGCAATAATTGGGGACTGTGGATGCCAGCTGTGAAGTGAGGGTGGTCACAGAGACTAAATGGGAGGGTTTCAGGGATAAGAGAAACAGGCTGTTGACAAGAGGTTGTTCACGTGGTCAGGAGGCCTCCTTCAGAAAGTTATAAATATTCCTTGGAAGGTGCTTAAAAAGAGCTATCCAAGTTAGTTAACTGGTAAAACAGCTTCACTGGTCAGAATTTGAGCACTACCTAACAGGGACACAATGGCTGCCAAGTCCTGTCCTCCAAACCTGCACATTCCATTGCCCTGATTTCTTTGAACAGTACCTTTAAGCACGTATAGCTCCTGGGACTGGGATTCAGACTTACCCTGCTCCCACAAGAATATAAAAAAGCTTTCTCTGGTGGCAGTTACAAAAAGCACACATATCTGGCAATGCTTCTTGTATATTTAAACACATATTTTTCATACTGGTGATGAAAACATCAAATTGCCATTAGTAACTAGCCTTTTCCTTTTTTAAATTTTTGTAATGTTTGTTGAACTGAGCTGAACTAATCAGCTCTTAAAAGGTATCATCTTAAAACCATGCCATCGATACTCTTTTTCTTCCTGTAAGTCTAATCAGTCTAAATAGATTTCATTTGCAATACACCTACGATGATAATCTTACTGCCATATGGGGTTGCAACACTTCAGGAAAAAAATTAATTTACTAGCTTTTAAAAAGAATTCTTATTTGGGCCTTCCTTTCTAGGCAGCGCAGCTTTTCCCATAGAAACACTTCTACACATCAGCGGGAACTACAGCTCCCATCAAGATTTTCATCAAACAAAGCAAATACCCGAAACAAAGTGCTGTATCACACAGCTCTTACAGCGGCACAGAGGACCACGTAGGGGCATAGTCCCACTGATTCCAATAAGACTAAGTTAACCGTTAAGCAGGGTTAGGCCCTGCTTACTCACCTGAACGAACAGTGCATAAACTTCCCAAAATGTGACCTGTTCTTTGCAGAAGCCTCTTTCTTAATCTATACTCCACATTCAGATTTCAAAGGAGCCACTTGTCTTCAAGAGTAGCTACAACCAACAAAAATGCAGCAGCATGTCATCAACCTGATTTGTGCTATGAGCTGTCTCTAATGAAGACACTCCCTCGGTTCTTTTTTTTTTTTGTCTTGTTTTCTTAAGATTTAAAATCTACACAAGTTCAAAAGGCTATTTGTGGAAATTACTTTACAAAGGAGTAAGTCTGAGATATTGAAGAACTGCTGTAGAATAGAATTATGTTTTTCTAGATGTAACTGTGAGGTAGCTCCTAAGCTAGTTGTTGTAGAGAAGAACTCCATCCTGACAGTGTATAAAGGAAATAATTTTGTAGTTGTAGAGATGAGGGCATTTGCTCTGGGTATGGAAAGACCCGAGTTCTATTCAACAATGACCCATAAGGAAATTGTTATATAAATAATATACTAGTTGTTTTGGGGCAATAACGTTCGCTAAGAAGGAAAAAATCTCTAGGCACAGTCATTTTACAGGGAGTTGCACTTCATTGTCATATACTTTTATTCTTTCAATTGCCAACAACCCCTAAGGATGCCAGCCTCATTGTGCAGAACTCAGTGGTAAACAGACAATACAAAGACAGCCCCTGGCTCAGAGAGCTCCCAGACCTAGGATTGTTTAAATACTCTGTCAGGATTTTTAAAAATACATTGAACAAGCCAGTCCATTTGTTTAAAACAAGAATTCAGGACTGGCTGCATAAGTACGTACTTACCTGCTCCAGTGCTGTAAATATGTAATTTAGGCTGCTGCCTCATGACATATTTTGTGTCTAATTTAAGGAACTGTATATTTGGACAAGAAGGTCTGGACATCTGTCAGGTAAATATTATAAAC
This sequence comes from Sula dactylatra, assembly GCA_013389905.1. Taxonomy (NCBI): domain Eukaryota; kingdom Metazoa; phylum Chordata; class Aves; order Suliformes; family Sulidae; genus Sula; species Sula dactylatra. The sequence continues at coordinate 25,411 of WEKW01004091.1, forward strand.
TGTGAATTTTCACAGCAGATTTAACACTAAATTTAGTTAGCACTACATATAAAGAGACCGTTGACCTGATGGTAGCCCTCGTCCTTGACAGTGGTTGGCCTGAGAGGTACTTAAGGATCTCTAGAGGAATGCTGCCAAAGTCTCCCTTAAGTTCCAAACAACTACATTCTGCTATGGCAACCCTGACATCCTTTATATCAGCACTTCAGCAGCTTCAGCGGGCATGGAAGCTTATAGCCTTGTCCTCCCTACTTCACCTCAAGGTGGGGAACACTCACCAGTCAGAAAAGTGCTTATGGAAAAGAGACTTAGAGGCTAGGCATTGCCTAAGCTTCTTGTGTGTCTCAGCCTTGCAGCCAATAAAGAGAAAACCTTGGACTTTTAAAATTAATAATAAAGCAATTTTGAATTCCTACAGTGATACAGAAGCTACAGCTTTGCACATGCTGGCTGTAGATAACTGCCCATAGAGTCAGCTTTCTAATTTAAACTCTTCACTTTGAGATACCTAGAGGAATGCTATAAAAATCCACTGGTTTATACAAGCAAGCTTGCATTTTTCTTCTGTTCCCTCAAATGCCTGAGCTTTGAAAGGACCTCTAGTTATGTCAATGCTCTCACTGGACAGCCCACTCTCCCTCAGTATTCCTGACATTCTGTGTTATCTGTAATTTTACTTTCAAATACATACTTATCACAATCCAAGCATTTGCTTTTGTCCACAGGTGCGGACATTCTTCACAATGTATATCACTATGTACTGCACAGACAATTTTCATTACTGCTGTTACTAAAAAATATTGAAAACAAATCACTTAATCTAGCTTCTCAAGTGTTTGAGGCTTAAATACAACAATCCCACTGGTAAACACAATCTCAGTAAAATCTCAACCAGACCAGAGCAGACCAAAGCTTAGTCTGCACTGAAAATAAGGGCACTGTAGCCCTGTAGGGGAGCAGCAGGTGGCAGAATTTGCTCTGGTTTAGTACTCCCTGAAGACTGCACCATGGTGCCTTGGCTTCTCTGGCATCTGACAATTGCTTATGAGGAGCTGTCTCCTGGCCTCTGATCTGTGACACCCCGACCATCTGTGGACACCGAGGCTCATGGCACGGTGTGCTAACCAAAGGACTGCCGGCAGTTGAGGTCTGGAATAGCCCCCCGTGGACTAGAGCCCCTCTTCGATTTAGGGGAAACGAGTACCCTCTCATTCTTGTGGGGAAGCAATTTCTACGTGTTCCTTAAAACAGTGCCATATCTCTCTTCAGAGGATGCAGCTTTTCCAAATGTTTTGAAATCCCTAGAGCTGAAAGGTGCCATTGTTACTCTTCTTTATTTCTACTGCAATAGAAATGAGGTCAAAGCAGGGTTGAAGGTAAACTGTGCTTGATTTTATGCAATCAACACAAAAAGCAGACCTTGGCACAGGAAGTTGTTAAATGGTAGATGGCTGATAGACATGGTAGCAAGAGGTCTCGCTCTTCTTCAGGAATAATGTTTCTTTTCTGGAAATATCCAATACAGTTACTACAGGGTACGTGGAAGACAGAAAATGTTGATGCAAGCCAGCCCAAAATGACCTGCAGTGTTTTAACATGAACAATTTGCATTGTCACACAAATTCGTGTCATTTACACACTGGCCAATTTCACCTTTCACACTCCCTCATATAATTTTTGAAGACATTGCTATATCCCGGAAATGTTGCTCCCACAGTTTTCAGGCGGAAACCAGCCCTTTTTCAGTGATTAAATTACAAGGAGGCAAGGTGATTTGCCAGCAGCTAGGCAGCAGGAGAGCTGGACAGGCATTTTGACCCTTATTTTCATATTAAACACTCGACTAAACTTTCTCCCTACAAAACATTAGCGTAGACCAAAGTGTTTTGCTTGATTGTTCAGAGAGCACTGTCAGCCTGTGTTTACATGACCAGTGCTGGGCAGGGTTGTTGGTCTGTACCTGCTCCTCCAATTTACGAGTCTCTTCTTCAGCTGGTCATTTCACAGAAACAGCTTATTTTCTTTTTATAGGGGCTATTTGCATAGCCACCTCAGTCAGCAGCATTGAAATCTCATAATCAGCAAACAGCTACAGGGAGAAATATGCTCCAATTAATACTAAATGAGAAACATGCTAATTTTTTTTTCCTTTTTTCAGAGCTGCTAACGAGAAAAATCAAAATAGCATATTCCAGTGAATATGTGACAGATCTAAGGTGTTAAAAGTTTAAATCTGATCACAAAACAAAGCACTCTCAAGCAACCCCGTTAATGGGAAAATGTCAAAAGTGCCTGTGAGGTTTCAGATGGCCTTTTGAAAAGCTGGAATAAATTTCATGGTTTTTTTAAGGTGCATGTAGCTTTGGCTTATGGTGCTAGTTTCACAGTCTTAGAGATGGCAGTCATCTGCTTCTGCCTCAGGCTAAGACAGCAGGCGCAGAGGCAGGGTGAATTTTATTCAGAGTGCTCTAATTTTATTCAGATTTATTAGAATAAAAAGGTGTATTTAGCTTCAGACAGTGAGAAATAGCAGCTTTTAAATCATGTCTTTTACAGAGACTACTGCTGTGGAACCAAAACAGTAGAATTTGCTGGCTTCATAGTTAAAATAACATTTTTCTTTCCTTAAAACATATTGAGCCACAGCAAACTTCCAGACGTTTTCAGGCCTATTTTAAGAAGACCCACTATTGCTAATTATTGTCTTCCCTTTAGAATTCTGCAATAGTAATTATTTCCACATTTCCACATATCTGTTGGAATTCCTATGTCAAGAATACAACAGATTGCCTGTATAAAATAAATATTGACATGCAGATTTACTGTAATATCAGGCACTGTATGACTAAGTCAAAATACCTAAGCAAAGATTCGCCGTGAAACTAGCATTTATCATTGTAGGTCCTTAAACTCTTCTGAAAATGGCATCATAATATATATATATATATATAACACAGCAGGGACCCAGACTATATTTCCAGGGGGAAATTAGGAATTCTACAGCATGAGATGCATTACGTACAATATGGTCCAAAGTAAATTAAAAACAGTGGAAAGATTTCCAACTGTCTGTAAAAGACTTCTGGTCAGGCTGTTAATACTTAGTTCTTAGAACTGTGACTCTTGGGATTGCAAATAATTCTATTCTAGACCATGATGATTCACAAGAAATCCCCCTCTTCTTGTATCCACTTGTCCACTTGCACTTCAAAGCTCTGGGGAACATTCTTCCCCCCTCCCCCCCCTTCTTTATAGATTAAATCACACACTGTCCAATAAACCAGTCTCAACCTTGAAACCAAGAACTGTCATTAGATTATGGAGGCAGATAGCTGCATAGCACCACCAAGTGTTTTTCCTTTGGTTTCAGAGTCCCATTGTGAAAGCTGGATAACCCCATGCCCTCTTCTCCTCCCCACATGTTGGGACTTTCCGTAAATGATCACAAGACTTTTTAGCAAAAGATACCAACTGCAATTCTTCTGTGTTTAATTATCCAAGAAAGCACACGCTGGCATTGACGTAGACGTGAGTGGGTCTACAAACAAGTCAATGATGTGAGTTCAGTTTTAGGAACACGGCAACTTTGAAGTAGCAAACCTGTGTACTTGTGGCCTTCTAGCTGCAGTGCACAGAGCTCGGGTTTTGCAGCTTGTGCCACGTGCTGTGCAGCTGTGATTAGACAATTTCCTTGCACCCAAGCTAGTTAACACTGCAGTCACAGCAGTGGTATGTCTTTGATCACTGCAAATAGTAACAGCACTCCTCCTTCCAGCTTGTATACAGCAATATGGTACTACCAACTTCAGCATCAGCATTTCTCTTCTCCAAAAAATTTTAGGTTGCATTCTGGTCCCACTGAAGTCAGAGGTAAAAGTCTCATTTATCCAAATCTGCTAGACATGCAAAAAGATCCCCAATTTGCCATTCCTTCCCCTTTCACAGATAGGGAAAGGCACTAACTATCCATTCACTTGCACCAAAGCTTTTGCAATATTGAGTTTGATTTCAGAGACAATTGCCTTCAGACCTTACAGCAAAGTGCAAAATACATGTTTGAAGAGGTTATTTAAACACTTGGACCCTCCATGGTACAACATGCCACTCAGGAAACAAATTCCAAGAACACGTGCCTTTAAAAAATAACCTTTAAAAAAGACAGCTGTTGATGCTACACATCTAACCTCAGACATTTGGTCGGTCAGATTAAACCTATGACAGGCTGTGGCCACCTACATATGGAAGCCATATTTCATCAGCAGCTAAATATATTCATAATGCAATAGAGGCAGAATACCAAAAAACCTTCAGGTCTCCACTTACTAAACTAAGGGATCAATTCCCTAATTCAGCTAGGAAAAGCAATCAAAGCAGACCGGAATAGTCACATTCCAACCAGCAGACAAACAAGATTGCATTGTGTTTGTATCCTGAAATAAACATCATGTGAATGCTCTACTTGGCCAAGAAAATGGACATAATTAGGAAAGGGAATCATCGTCTTTTGTATACTGATCTATTGATTGACGTGTTGTGTTTTGCCATAGCTTAAAAATGTGCTAAGAATGGAAATTACAGGTGTTGGGGGCTTTTGGAAACAAATTTTACTCCTTTGCTGTTCAAAAAACTCATACAAACTTTGGGGGTCCCACCTAAACTTCAAAGCTTTTATATTTTATATCCATACTTAGAGCGACCAGGTATATTTCAGCCAACATTTAAGTAGTTCCTCAGTTGNGCCACACATCTAATTTTACCCACTGGGCCAAATGTTTGTCTGAGCAAAGCCAGACAAGGCCAATGAAGTAGCTGCTTCACTGAATGAAGTGTAGAGAAATTGTTAAAATTCCTAAATCCAGAGCACATATTTATTACAAACTTGCTTAAAACAAAACGTATTTGCCTCAACATCTCAGAGCTATAACAAGTCCAAATCAGGGATACTTAAAAAAAAAGTTTTTTATTGGGGGTGTTGTTTTGCTTTTGGGGGTTTGTTGGGTATTGTTTGGTTTTTTGCATTGGTGTGTTGTCCTGTCATCGTGTTCCAACCCCCCCCAATGCATCATTCCAATCAGATTCATACCTGTGCTGAGCTCTTCGGTATAACACAGAAGAAAGAAGTGCTCCGAACATTGCTAAAAGGTAGCAGAGACCAATATTTCTGTATTTAGGGGGCAGAACGTGCTTGAGCTGATATTCAGCGGGAATGCTAAGGCTTCCCAGTACTCTTACTTCTATGTGAAAGAGAACACCCAGGCTGTAATTGAGATAAGCAGTCAGAATGTTGCTTATGGATACAGTAATCACAACTTGCTAGTATTATAATTAATAAAAGCAAGAAAACCAATTAGAGATTTACCTGGCTTATCATAACTAAACACTTTATCAACAAAGTCTAGAAAAAAACAAAGTAATAATCATATGTATTTATTAGATAATTGAATAATAACTTATTTCACCATGAAAATACCTTGCTGCCCAGTGCTGTGATAAAAATCCTGCTGTACAACTGAGCCATTTAATGCTGGCTCTTTTTCATTTTGCTGATTGTGTTACTCCACAAATAAGTTTAAAAGGAAGGTGTTTGGGCAGGGGCAATTCATCTCCACGTTGTAACAAACCCTCAGATGCTGGCAATAATTCAGCAGGTGGGTTACTGCTATTTTGTATTTTGCAGATATGCTTTTTTTATTGGCAACTTCCACGCTTTCTTAGCCCATACATTGCCAATTTCTACTCCCGCTTCTGCTTTTGTCATAATTTTTTATGTGAGTCTTGTTCTCCTTTTAACTTGGGCACCGCACAGACATAGAAGATCCTGACCTTTGACTGGAATGGGGAGGCAGTTCTGGAGACACAGAACACCCATAACCTCCTAAAGTGAACAACATCAGAGGGGAAGGACAGCCTTAAGCTGATGATCCCTTTTGAGTGAATCTCTAGCACCGAGTCACCAAAGGGGAAAAAAAAAGTCTAAGAATTTTTGCTGATAATTTTTTCTCCTTTCAATTTAGAGAAACATAAAGCTTGGATGGAAATACTCAGCCAAATGTTTTATGAATTCGGAATTTCCCAAGCTTTTTTATTTAAAGTGCTCTTTATATTCTTTTCCAGTAAGTCAGCATTACTGCAGTAAACACTGAGCCTTTCATAACCTTGCTATGTGTGATCCCTTCTGAAAGTCACTCTGCAATCAAATGTACTGGGATTTCATAATAGTAATTTGCCACACTGTCAGAAATAGGCTTATCATGCTGCTGTCATTGGTATCATGTGAACATCACGCAGTATGCTGTGCCCTTCAAATGAAAGCCAGTGCTCTGAGCCAGTAGTAGAGAGAGAAAGAGGAACAAAGAAAAAGGAAGAGTACGAGATCATTAACAATTTAAAGTCAAGTACAGCCTCAGTCTGAAGGAGGAAGCTGCAGAGCTACTGTCTATGGTGTGGGCACCTGTTTAAACACCAGTAATATTGAGTGGGTAATACAGTTGCATTTTTTTCCAGTCCACCTGAAATCTCTGATAAATCTGCTCCTGTTGTCTCTCATTCTGTGGAGTGTGGCATCTAGCCGCTAGCAGATCTTCACTAGTTGTTCAGGTTTTAAAAAATCTATTTCCATCCTTTTCCACTCTTTTGCAAATGTTTTTGTGAGTAGTTTCCTAAGCTTTTCCTGTAAAAGTCTTAGAGATTTGGCATTCACAGAGCTCTATTTAAAGAAGGAATAGGTAATATCCTTTGAAAAGGGTTCTCACCTGTACTCACACAGCTGAAACGGTGCTTTTCTCAAAACTTGCTCCAATGAAGTCACACACCCAGTAAACTCGTTAGTCATTTCCATGGTTGTGTCAACGAATCGGGGAAAAGAGACCATCATGTAGCTTAGATTGACCAAACCAACTCGAATGATAGAAACCTGAGTGGATTTTTACAGTGACAAGTGTCACTGACTGATGTGACTGCTTTTAAAGATTATCCAGAAGCCTACTTCTATTGAGTAAATAGAGAAAAAAAAATTAGTCTGGTCAATTCCATAAATTCTAGCAACAAGAATAAACTACAGGCTT
>WEKW01004091.1:37663-51235 GCA_013389905.1 Sula dactylatra
ATGACAACTTCTATGTTGCTGCCTGAGCTACACAAGTCTGAAGCCAAGTTTTGGTAAGGAGGGTCAGATCCTCCTTTCACAGAGAGCGAGCAATACTGCTGAATCCAGAAAGAATATGGAAAAGCTGTATAGCCTCTCTTTGCACAGAATGTCTGCATCTCTCAATAATGCTAAATAAAATTAGCATTCATCCTCTAATGCAGAAACCACAAACTCAGGTTACTGACGTACATATAGATCACCACTACAGAAGGCCCACATAGAGTTATTTTCCTTCTTTCTGTATGAAAACATAGAGAATAAACACACTCACACACAACTGCAGAGTTTCCACTGTCCAGGCAGTATCTTCATTAGGTAAATCTGCATATCGCAGTAGCAAAATTAATGAAGCCCTACCAATCTTTACCAGATAAGGACTGGATCCCAAATACTTTAGAAGTGAAATCAGAATCGAGGCCAACATACAACTACGCTTATTTTTGTCAAAACGTACTTCAGGTTAAACAGAAAGCAATTACTTTCTCTGATGCCCTCACACAATCTCACAAAACCCACACTACTCGGTGGATAATCTGCATTGCGTATGCCAATATCGAAGAAATCAGTCTGCATTAAATACTTTCCTCTGAAAACAGTACAAACTTCTCAGCCTAATGACTTCTGTTCCCTCAAGGAATAATATGAATTGACTATGATAAATCTGTAGTCATTTTCCTGCCACGTAGTATAATGTTCATGAGTTTATGGTTAGAACACTTTCTGCTTTCCTTTAAAATCCTACATTGGAGGATTTATTTTAATTTAGTTGTTAAAAAAAAAAAAGCTATTCCAGACTGAATCCTCTCTAAACAGCTTTTTCTTCCAATTTTTGTTTTAAAGATTTTTTTTGAAGCTGTGGACAATATATCTAACTTTGCACTCACAACATTTTACGACTCTTGGAAACATAATTTACAATTGGATTTTAAGAATTTCCAACCTCACATTACTCTATGCTAAAGTATTTCTAGAATATATTTATATATCACTGCCCTATCGCTTTTTACCAGACTTTTATCTGAGGTCAGTAAATACAATGGCATTTAGGACTTGCCATAGGAAGAAAGCAGTGAACCCACTTACAGAACGTTGCCTTGTTAGGTCTGTTGAAGATGCAAACTATGGTTTTTGGGGGTTGGTTTGTTTGTTTGTGATTTTTCTTTGTGTTTTAATTAATACAATCACAAGGCAACTGAATTATTCTGAACAAAGCAAGGGTCTGCATAGTGAATCAGCATTGAAAGGCAGATGTTTCAGGTTATTTAGTTAGGACGCTGCAGCTCTAAACCCATAGCTAGTGCTGATTTATAGCCGACATTCCACACTTCCCTGCCAGCATATAGGCTTTAACGTCACCATGTTAAAATTAAGGTAAGTACTCAACTAACTAACTCACTCAAAAATAATGGTCACCTATGAAAATACTAGTCGATCTAATTATGCCTGTTTCCTTTTAAATGATATTTACAATACATCTCTGTCTCATCTCTCTGTTTAGCCTTGTATTTTTAAAACCCTCAAATGCCATATTTAAATGGAATCTTTTGGAGTTCAGAGAAGTGTTTTCCCATCTTCAAGTATATAGTTCGTATTGTTAATAAGGGCATCTCTATGCATTTGCCCATCTGACCAAAATGACCATAAGGGATTTATCCTGGTCATTTCCTCCTGTGACCCAAATTCACATTTGAAGCCAGATCTTCAAAGGATAAAGAGTAATACTTTAACCCACTGCAGATTGCAAACCTAATCTACTCTTAAGAGAGTGACAGTTTCTTAATTTGAGAAAAACTAGTGGGCAAAAATAGACTAGAATTGTTTGTCAAGTATGTTCACAGTCATTTCATTCCCTGTTAAACACCACGAAGACAAAACATTATTTCTACTGCAAAGTCTTTCAACACTTGCCCTAATTAAAGAGCAAACCCCCCACACCACAGCAGCAAGCTATACCTTGGAACGTCAGTTAGCTGGACTGTTATCACATTTAGATTTAAAGCAAAGGTCACAAAGCTGGCTTTCCTGCTTAATTCTCAATTCTTTTTTGCTCATTTGTCCAGCTAAGGAGAGTTTCTAAGGGGGTGTACAACACCTGTATCTCGTACTTCGCTTCGCTATTGGTGAGTAGCATGACCAGAAGGAAAAAAAAAAAACCAAAACGTCAAAATCTAATTGCTTATATTCCAGTGATGTCGGCTTAGAAGAATGACCTCACATACCAAAACAATTGAAGCATATCTTGCCAGCACCATTGTATGGATGGATGTTTTTGACTTCCTCAGTTCCGAGTTGATAGATTTTTGTACAGCCTGACATATCACGTTTCAGATTCAAATTAAAGCTTTTAAATAGGCAAATAGTGTTTTGGCTGGGAGCAGTAAACTTTAGAAATTCAATTGACATCAATTTCTGCTTGAACTAAACTATACTACTTCATACCTGGGTGTGAACGGGCTGACATTTAGCCCTCACTACCACTAAGAGAAATGGGTGAAAAAGCAGCTCTGAGATGAAAACAATGCTGCTTTGAAGCAAACTTGACTCTGCTGAACAACTCTGGCTCAAGCTGTTTCACTCCTTATTTGCCACTCACCTCCCTGCAAACTTTTCACTTCCCACAAAACTGATGGTAGAAGCCTGCTCTGAAGTGTTTACTCGTATGCTTTTTGACAATCCCCCAAAAAAACACATTATGCGCTGCTAACCCAGTGTTACACAATTTCACATGGCTTCATAGAGCTCTGGGTGAGGCGTGAGAGCTGATGGGAACTGGAGAGACGCATCATAATTCAGGGATTCTGCTTTGCAACAGAAGCTCTCCTGTTGCTCTCTGTCTAGTATTTTTTCCTGCTAACTCTTCACAATCATAGGTGGATGGTTGATCAGCATAAACAAAACTCTGGTTTTCCTAGTCTGCTGGTTGGTTATTGCTGTTGGTGATTTGTATTGCTGTACCATGCAGAGGTAGTACCAAACAGGATTCTGTTGTTCCAGATACAGTCAAGATAGGAAGATACAGAAACCAAGACACAATGATGGGGAAGATGATGGCAAGATGAGCATAGAAATCTGATTATAAAACCAAATATTTTTATTACAAAGCATCAGTTATCATTAGATGATGTGTGTGAGGTTCTTCCATAGCTGTTTTCTACAATTCTCTGACAAGGTTGTATTGCACCAGTGTTAACAGATAGGGCAGGAAATAAATGTTTCCAGTGGCTCATGCATATTACAGGCTGCTTGGCACTCAGAGTCCATGGCAGATCTTACTCTCCAAGAAATTTAATCTCCTAATGTATATTTCTGGTTTCTTTTTGGAAAGAATCGGGGTCAGAGTCCTGAAAAAGGCCTTTTCCCCTTTGGAAAGGGTACACAAGGATTCAGCATTTTAATATCGCCTTCACCACAACGAATCAGGATGACTTACCTCCACAGCAAAGCATCCCAGTTGCCACTAGAGGTCAGTAGGACAGGTTACACCACAAATTAGAACATCTATCTCCAAGAGGAATGGTCAGATTCGGAAGCTATCAAAACCCCTGCTCCTTTATTTTAGGGGACATGAGCTGAACTTAGGAATGTGCCAGCCAGAGGCCCTGGAAACTAAAGTAATTTACTCACGTAGCAGGTAGGCAGCACATGCTGAATCAGTAAAAGGTCCTGCACAGAGTTGCTTTGTAAGTCAGCACAGAGGAACCTCCGCTAGCGATGAAGGACTGTCTCAGGCTCAGCATCCCCATCAGGCTTCAGCCGTTCCACTGAGGCTGTCTACAGGGATGATAGTTACAGCAAGCTCTAGTATTGTTATACACACACCTTCTCCCTACCGCACAAGTGTGCACACCCTATCCACATATGTAGGTGATTGCACACAGTTCTATCCACAGCCGAAAGACGAGACCATGTTTGGTCACCTTTAAGTATGCCAGGCTAAATTTTAGCTGTCCGTGGACAATGGTTTACTCTCTACTATATATCTGAGGTATGCAAGCAGTATGCTCCTCTTTATGGACTTCCAGAAACATCCCTTCAAGGTACTTTCCCAATGCATTTTTATGCTGCTCTAAAAAATAATCCATTAATATTCATACCTGAGTAAGAATCACAGCAGGACTGAAGATGCCTCAAAAAGATGCTGGCTGACTGAGGATGAAATGCTAGGTTTGGACAGTCGCTTCAGCTGATCTTTACTTTAATGTTCTGTGGATTAGAGTTTTTTTAAACCAATGCACACACTTCTAAAAAGTCAGACTCTATCTCAATTACATTATGCAGATTTGCTTTCTTGCACATTTTTTGGATCCTTACACATACCAAGATCCAGCATTTCATCAAGGAGACATATCTGCAGGCAATGTGACAGCTGCTTCCTGGCTCTTTGAGCCTGCAACATTTTATCTGGGTCATGCATAGTATCTTCCTTTCCCCTTGAAGCAGGTAAAATGTCTGCTCGTTTCTGACAGCAAGAGATACCACCACTAAAGTAAAGCTATTTTAGAAGGAAAATTGTAAATGAGGACAAACTTGCTACTGCCTACAGGCCAAGCTTCTTGAGCTAGCGATGTATGGCACAGGGAGCTAAATTCAGTTCTTATACTTGGCACCATTGTAACTTCACTAATCTTACTGGGGGTTACCGCAGTCTGAGAAGGGAGTGCAGACTCACTAGATCCCACCCACAGAAGCATCCTCACATGGGAACACTTCCCATGTCCACAAACCTGGAGGGGGGATTACCTCCATGTTACTACCTTTGTCAGGGTAAAACTGCAATAATAATGCAGCCTTCAGGCCACTTTCTATTAATGATGAAATTTGTTTTCAAAGTTTTGCAGGGGATCATTATGGTGATCACTAGTTCTGGCAATATTCCAACAGGAGAATGTTTCGCTCCAAAGATTACATAAAATAAGAAAACTCACGGTAAAAACTAAATCCAAGTTCTGTGTTGTTTCCTAGCAATTAGAATGATGCAAAATCAATACTAGTAGTAGGTAACTGCTGATGCTTACAATGAATAAATATTACTAACTGGATGAGTTCAATACTTATGAGATACACATTACTTAGTAGGGGAAAATATCATTGAAGTTTCTTATCTGGAAAAAAAACATACTTTGCAAAATCACTTTGATGTGATGGAGTATCCAGAATGGCAGCTTCATAAATAAAGCTTTACTAAGCCTTGCTCTTCGGCTTGCACTGGATTATGTGGGTGTCAGCTTGGTCTGTTCCTTGCTGTTCTGGGGGGTGCTAAGTTCCAAATATAATCAGTGATTTCAGGGCTTTATGTTGGGTTGAACAAAAAGCTACAAGCTATAAACAAATCTAGATCTTCATTTTGAGGCACCACGGTAGGATGAACCTGCAAGTAAGAGCAGAACCCAGTCAAAATAGTTGAGTTTGAAATGTGACCTCTGCAAAACTACTCAGCCTTACAGGATAATGAAACAAAACCATAAATTCATTACCAAAGAGAGGGTAGACATTTGCTGAAACATCCACTGATGTCTCACTGAAAAGTTTGGTAGGACAAATCATTTTGCCAACTGGTTGCAAGTTTTGAGTCCATAATAAAACTTGCAGACAAAAAAGTGTGACCCAGTTTCTTGTTCCCTGACTGAACAATTTGCACAGCTCTAAATATAAACTGTTGATAACATATCCGTATTGGTTGCAAAGGGAGTGTACTTCATGAACTGCACCGGGCAACAAGTTGTACATTTCTAACCATACTGCAAAATCCCACTACTTAGAAATGATGAGAGATCCGGCACGGTTTTTCTCTTTTTTTCATACCCACGTACAAATAAACATGAAAGCCCATGTTGAAATTATAAATATATTTGTGTTATTTATAATCATGGCACTACACAGTGAAAATCATGTCGTTTCATTTTTCTTGAAAGAATCAGAATAGAATAAGACAGTATTGATACAGAATATCCTCTCACTGTCCTACTTAATTCTGTTTCAATGTGTTTTCAGAAATAATAATCTTAACAATGGTAGCATTAAGTGTCATTGAATAAGCCATAGAGCTAACAGAAATAAACACTCTTGTCCTGGTTTTGACCTCAGCATGGTGCAAACTCCATTGCAAACTGTTAGCCAATGGAGTAACTCCGTTGATGTCAGTGAAGTCATACTGATATGAGATCAGATTAGACCTACTGCATAACATCTGCTTCAGCCTAACATATATAATCATTATACACAGACCCAATACAGTGCCCCCCTGCACATCTCAAAGCACTTGAAAAAGATAAATAATTACTACGATCTTCACTTTATAGGTAGTGAAACTGAGGCACAGACAGATGGTGATTTGCTGAAGGTCATCTATAGCTGATCCCTGTTTGATGGGGACAACACCCAGGAGTGTTGAGTCCTAATCCTGGACCCTACCTGCTGGACCATATTACCTCTTAGCACACGCAGTGGAATTCAATCCTGTCTGCCTGAACAACTAGCACAACAGATACAAGAGATTTGGAGCTAACTGTCCATAAAAGACCATTCATATTAACCAAGCAAGGCAATATTTTAACCAGAGTGTTTTATAAGAAACAATAGCATTTACAGTAGTTAAATAGATGCTCCTTTTTATCAGATCTATTTCTTTTCTAATAGCATACAGTCCTTAGATTGTTTATTAACTATGTTATTCATTACTTAAAGCCCTCACAGCTACTCTAGATAATACTTTAAATACACAGAGCTTTAAAAAAATATTTCCATTACAAATATTTTAAAAATATACTTATCCTAAAAAGCTGTCCAGCACTATTCCAAAAATCTCTTGTAATAAATGTCTTTTTTAATTTTAACAAAAATATCTACCATTATATAGAAGAGCTCAAGTTCTGACACATCTATAATACAGTCAGAAACTTCTTGGGCCAGATTCCACTCTTGTTTATACAGTTGCCAGCTTGGATCATGGTGTTCACTTCAGTGTTACTCTAGTATAATCAGGAGCAGAATATAGCCCTTAGTGTTTTAAAATGACTAAACGGACTGGATATTGCAACCGTTACTTCTGCCTAGCGTTACAGGGGAGGAAAATCCTTTACTTCATTGCGTCTAAAAATGCAAAAGAATGTTATATTTAGTATTTGTGCCATGACCAAAGAGGTGCCAGGCAGCTGCAGTGGATGACTCACACCTAGAATCGTATTTGCTTATAGAAAAAAAAATTTTTGGCTGAATGATGCCTGTAAATGCTGTCATTATATGGAGGATGAATGTTTATAGAGAACATTTGTAGAGAGAAAATGCCAACCTTCCTATAATGCTTTCTATGATTCTAGAAATCATTTTAATTGCATTGTTACTTCTAAAGCTGTGTGAGCTTAACAGATGCTCCCACTACTTAGACCTAGGAAGGACACTATTTTAAAATGCTTCCATATTTTCTAGCTGAAATGCCTCCATCTAGCCAATCCTTTACATAGTACATTGAGAACAAGCTATTAAGCACTTACAGAAATCTGCTTCTCATCGGACAATCTGGAAGCTGTGAGTTAGTCTTTTAAAACACTGGAACTTTTTTTTTTGCCTTTCCCCCTTTTTCCTCCAATCTTCAAATTTCAATGCAGTGTTTGATTAAAGATCATAGAAATTAACCCAGTCTCATTGCATCAGGTTACATATATGAGCAAAGCTAACAGTCTCAGATGCAAACTGCAATTCCTACCTGTGACCATCATGAGATTAGAAGGGATCCTTACACACTGTGTTTTCATTTAATTAATGTTTAAAGCTTTTACTCTACTTGTTTTCTTCCTAGACTTTGGCTGATGATCTAGTAACTTATAAACCAAAGAAACTTAAGTATATAGACTAAGTTCAGTCCTCACTGTCGTCTTCATCATCATCGTCATCTTTACTGGGAGCACATCTTTGGAAGCAGTGTACTAGAGTTGCTAAGAAGAAGCTTGATAGAATAGCAGCAATGGAGACTGCAACTCCAGAGAAGATGATGATAAAAAGGTCCGTCAATGACAAACTAAATTTGCATTCACTAAAGCTGACCTCAGATAATTCATTCAGAAATATTCTTCTATTTTCTACAGGCAGGGAACACTGGATTTCATGGAGACCTGCAAAGAAGAGGAAAGGGAAACAAATCAGCGGAATATTGATGAATCCTTCTGTTGCTCCCGTCAGAGACTGAATGGCTGAAGGAAAGTTTTAGGGTTAATTCTAGGTTTATGAATTTGTGCAAAATTTAGGAAAAAATGGAACAAAATCTGTTACTATCCAAAAGCCGTTACATAACCCCCTTGAGCGGCTCCTGAAAATTAAGTTATTTCACCTTCAGTCCTCCAGAAGGTCAGGTATGACCTAGGACCATGATTTGGAGGGTTTAAAAAAGTGAACGTTGAATCCAGATGTATCTAAATCTGGAGACCTGGAAGCACTTTCCAGCTACTCTATCTTAACACAAATTCAGACTCCAAATCAGCGTAAAGGGATACTGAAGTTTCTTCCACACCTTGGTGCCTTCTACACAACTATTTTCTATGTAGTTCCAATACTACAGTTGTCTTTTTCTTCTAGTCAAAACAACAGCTTAGGTTTAATGGATGCTTGTTTGTCTATGACCTGCTTTCACCTTTTCTCTTTGACTGTCATAAGGACAGACAGTCTTGTAGATATTCCTGCGTGCATTGTTGAAGAATGCCTAGAGCTGGGTTCTTCATAGTGAAAGCAAAAAAATCCAAATTTAAAAACTTGTGAGACTATGGTTTGATGCTGGACAGTAGAAGCATACAGTTGACTGCATATGCCCAACTCCCTCTTCATTCACAACAGGGGAAAGTCAGAAGAGTATATTAACAGGGCTAGAATGGAACAAATAGGTGAATTAAGTCTGTATGGCAGTTGGCAAGATAGCTTTTATCTTCCTATTAAGGATATGAATGTAAAGGGGAAACACAAGAATTGTGTATTAATGACACAAGCACTGCTGCTGGTTTACTTGATATACTTTTACTCTGGCTCTGCTAATGATCATTGAACGGACTCCCAGTTTTTGAGTCTACATTGCTGTGTGCACACAGTGTATAGGGTGTTTCCAACGCACAGCTCTACCATATAACCATGATGTCATTTTAACAAAGGAATGCGTGATGATAAGATTTTCTCTGCTTTTGTGGATCCCATTTGTCTTGTGTCTGAATAGCTATGGCATATGATATTTAACTACTAAACCCAGGCTCCTAGGGTTAGTGGTGCAAACCTGACTGTTATCTGGATCCAGCCCAGCTGTTATGTTGATCTGAGAGGCAGTTTTAGCTAAGTCTACTGTGGATCCAATTATCACCCTGACTTATTTGACCTTGTAATGATGATTGTACTAAATTTTGGTCCCTAAAAGCCATCCTGTATCTGTTCTGTTTGCCTAAAGTTCTGTTGCCTTCCCTTTTTCTCATGCTCCTCTCACTGACAACATAATAAAAGCTGCCAGCAGAACAGGACAACAGTCAGCATGCCCAAGGCTGAATGGTTTCCGCTAGCCAAACTGCCACCTGCATACATGCTACCCTTTTTGTCTGAGCCCAGAGCGCACTGGCAATGTATACCAGATGGTGAGGCAACTTGCTTTGAAGATCTTTGAAACCTCCTGTCTATGGAACTGGTCCAGAAGTTAAAGGAGCCACATGGTGTCAAACATCCTCTAAGACTTTTGGAAGTCTGGAACCTGCAGTATTCACATATATCATGACTTGTATACAGGCTGACATACTGGAACACTTGAGTGCGCCTGTGACTGCATGGATGGCTAGAGGAAGTACATACTATTGCGCTCCATAGCTTGTGATAGAGCTTTGTACAAACCTTTCTCCTGAAAGAAGTGAGAGTTGTTCACTGAGTCCATATTTTCTTTTCATTAAGACTTGGGAATAGCAGCTCTAGGGGTTAATGGAAGTAACAAGCAAAAGGGTACACAAATGGATATTCTTCCCTATTCAAAACCATGAAAAATAAGGGAGGAGTGAAAAGCCATAGGCTAGAATTCCAATATCTGTCTTTTTAATCCAATTTTAAAAAAGGAACAGTTTTCAATACATCAACACAATGATGACAGTATTCAAAGCAGTTACTATTGTTGTGTAGAAACAGCAAGAGAATTAGAGTAACATATTGCCAATTCATTTAAAGAGGAAAGTCCTTGCTAACAGGAAAAGATCATTGCAGTATTTTGGCAGAAAAGCCTGGTCCAAGTGAATATAGCACCTAAACAACTTCCATTTGACTTGCAGCAAGCATAAGAAAAAACAAGTCTCTATACAACTGTGTTTCTGTAAAACAAACCACTATAACAGCTGTTGAGACCTTATGAGAACTGCTGATTGCATAGCATTTGAGTGCACAGGTGACCATAAACAACTCTACTTTTTCTATTTTTGATCAACTGCAAAAGAAATTCTCTAGCGTCCTCACCAGCCAGCTTTTAAAATTACCTCTGTGCTGGAGCAGCCTTGATGAGCTGCACTATCAGATCTAAGCTTCCATAAGGAAGGAAGTAGAAAAAGAATATATTAAAAAGAAAGAGACAGAGCAAAAAAAAGACTCCAAAAGAAAACTATTGTTCTAAGCAGTTCTTGCCTCTAGAAATAACTTAGTATGGTAGTTATGGTAGTATTTGCCCAGGATCCTAGAGATGGAAAAGTAAGGGCCCACTTATTCATTGCCATTACCAACAGCAGTTTTGCCATGGATCAAAACTGATCCTGTGGACTGTGGGCTCTATTCCTATTTCCCGGATGCTTTCACATAACATCACAACACACAGAATACAAATAGAAAAGAATCTGCAACATACCAAGTCACTTAGAGGGTATTTCTTGTTGTAAGAATCAAGGTACTGTAATCATTTTGAATCTGATTATATAATACGAGAAATAAAAAAGCTCCTCTCCATGTAGCCATGCGTACTGGAATCTAGGTCACGTTCTCAAAGCAAATAGATTAGATGCGAATTTTCTACTTGCTTTATTCTGTGACACTCCAATGTGCTAGCTTAGCCTCAAGTTTTTACAGAATTCTTAGTCATTGAGAATAACAGATGCCAATAGGCAAAACACAGCATCATAAACCAGGGACCAGTACAGAGGCCTTGCCAGCTCCCAGCTATAGTTTCAGCCACCCTGTGTATGCACTGTCTTTTCACCAAGACAGAAATGAACTGACCTCTCCTATCCACACACAAAGCAGTCTGCTAGAACTGTGCTGGAAGCAACCTAGAAGGACTACAGAGCTCTGTGGAAGCACATGCCAGTGACTGCGGGAGAGTGGAACATTTATTAGTCCGTTTTGTTCAGTGAATATTTTTCTTTGCTGTGTCGTGACACTATTGCAAAACCCAATACAGTTAATGGAAGCTTTTCTTTTGACTCCAAAGAGAATTTGGAACAGACACTTCATTTGTAACAGCAGTAAGACTAGCAGCTATATCTCTGGTAGAACAAGGAATTTCTCCTCCCAAAGCTAATGCAGTGGTTATTGCACCAGAGCTTCTAACTGCTTACCTGAAAACATCATAATCAGAAGGTCACATGCACGTCTGCTTAAGATGACATAGGAACAAAACCATTTAATCTGCTTCCTTCCATAGCAATACATTACCTTCTTTACATTATTTAAAAGTAGGTTGTCCTTATGACAGGAGAATTCAGTGTGTGTGGAGAACTGATGTTCTGGACTCCACCTGTCCTATTACATTCATGCCTAGCAATAGATCCAGTTTTGTTCTTTGCTTGGGCAGGAAGTAATCCCAGGACATCACGCACCCTCTGCATGAACAACAAACAAAAGAATGGCTTCTATGAAGTGATCAGTATTAATTATAAAGTATGGGGTTTTTTCCTCTGGGTGATTCTGTTGCATATAGACTGGCTCAATCAAATTGCCTGTCCCCACACATGAGACTTCCAGAGGACAGGAGAGTGCCATTTAACTCTAGTGCTCTACTTTCACACACTTTAACCACTTGAACAGTATTATTTTTTTATAAGTTTGCTTGATTTTTTTGTTTCAGGTTTTGTTTTTTGTTTTTTAATTCTGTAGAACCTGTTCAATTTATTCTTTTAAAAAATCAGCCAGGCTTCTTATAAAGGGTATCTCAAATAAGTTTGATATTTAGTGCTTGGCTGCAGCAAGAAAACCTTTGATGACAGTTATATATATCTCATTGCTCCCACAACATGTTCAAAGAGTTGCTTCTTCATACCGAGCAAATCTGTAAATGAAATAGCAAGTGTGAGTGTGTTATAAATATATAGCTTATGTTATTTTGGTCAGGGCCATCACATTGTCTGTAATAACTCCAGCTGTCCCAAGGACAATGTCACACACTCCCTATCTTTCTGCTACATCATCTGAAGAAGCAAATGTACTATACTGACAAGCTGTAACGTTTGCTTTTAAAAAGGGAATGCTTTGAAGTCCCAGTCAAGGGACAGGTGCTAGATTCTATATTGGCTTGACTCTTAACACTGAAAAAAATAAAATAAGATGAAAATATGGGTCTGTACCCTGAGGAAGAGATCATCTAATTAACATGGGAAGTGTGAAAATGCTGGAATCCTAGAACAATGATGTTAAAAGGAGAGGCATGTTTTTAAAAAGAAAAAAAAGAAAAGGATGTGTGTATTTATAAAGTAGTGATGCAGGAGGGTTCCAGGCAGAGTTTTTCAATGAAATTTCCTAATAGGTTTTAGGACAATATGACTTTGAGATGTCTTACCGTTAGAGAATTATAATTCTGCCGAAGTCTAGCACTTAAACCTTGACAATAAATTGTAGGTAATCAAGCTGCAGCTAGATCCTAATAAACACTTTGCATTTGTTTCTGTAAAGGACTATGCACAGGTTACTTGTCTTGCAGAGTCCGAGGCTGAAATGCTTCCTGTAAAAATGAAGCTCTCAGAAAAATGGATGCAGCCTGAAACCAGTCTTTATACAAATGATTAATAATTTCCTTTAAATTAATGAAAACACACTGACAATGTTGTAGTGCCCCAGATTATAACTGTACCGACCTTCCCATTGCAGGAAACCCACAAAACCCCAGATACCAAGTTACATTAGCATTCTGCTGGTACTTCGTAGCCATAATTCAACCATGTTACTTGTATGTACTATTTGATCAGGAATTTTCAGACAGTGCATTGGCTGGACCACCGAGTGCACTGACATTGCCTGCTCTTGGATCTGACATGGGTTTTCCCTAGCTATGTTGACTGATGACGTATTGTATTGTGAGTTTCATTTTATATTCCTCCAGCTAAAGACAAGCAGCAAGAGGTATCACTTACTCCAGGTCTACTTGACTCTGTTTTGAAGAACTCCTTGTGTATTTCTGTCTTTGCTTATTTCTAATACTTATGCTAACTGTATCTTTTATTGAAAATCTTCTGAAATTCATTATTACTTCAATATTATGGTCTGTCCGTTAACCCTCAGCGCAAGATTTCCCAGCTATAATTTTGGATGCTGAATTAAAAAAAAAAAAAA
>WEKW01004091.1:51241-67726 GCA_013389905.1 Sula dactylatra
AATAAAAAAAAAAAAAAAAAAAAGGCAGGCCTCAATTCTGTCAGGTCTTTGTAGAGTTCACAAAAAACAGGTATCAAGAGAAATAGTTTCCTAACATTCAGCAATGTACAATAGTATGAGATAATGAAACTGCCCGCTCGTACATACACTGGTATGTATAGGAAATACACCCAGAAAAATATCTGAAGCCATAAACATTTAAGTGAGCTTCATGCACACGTGTTCATTACTGTCTATACAATAAAAATGTAAGAACACTATAATACGCTATTTCAATTATTATTTTTTTTTAAAGTAAAATTGCTATTTGCCCTTTTGGGTGGAATTTAGCTGTTCGATCATGTTGCTGAATGTAGTTGACAGACTTGAAACGTTTAAATGTGGTGCTTTATTTCTTGTACAGTATGTTGCCTCCAGCTATAGTTCTCTTTAGTCTACTTAAACACTGTCACTAATGCATTAGATGAATTAATAAGCAGTGAGAGAGGCATTGCCTCTGAAGGGATATGAAATTGCATTGGAAATAGCCTCAAGCTATCAGAACAATAAGGCTTAAAAAACCCTGAAGCCTAGATTTAGGTCCCTAAATAAAACTTTTTATGGCCAAGTGCCCTAGAGTCTCACAGATCAACATTAAAGGGTACTTAACAGTTTGTCTTTGTGCCTAAATATAAAGTTTAACATCAGGTGTTCACATCTGCAAATGCTTTCCTCACATTTTCAAATCTGTGAAAGATGGAAGTACTCCAAAAAACCTTAAGATGGAAGAAACAGAGTGAAAAGCCAGTGGCAGACAGATCATTTTACTGAAAATGACTAGGATATCAAATTATATATTTATACAAGTGTACATATATATAGAAACAGATTTGATGCGCTTGTTAGGGAATCTAATTTCTGTTAGGCGTTTCTGTCTGAACAGAATAAAAGCTGCTGAATATGTGAAATGTCCTAAGGCTTTTAATTCCTTTCCAAAAAACCAGATATTATGTTCTGTACTAGTGATGTGCTAGCATGTGCATGATACTCAGGGAAGAACTGAATGGCTGTAATGGACAGAACAGCCTGTCCTTTTTAGCCAAAGCTTGCTCTGGTTCTATATTAGTACGTGAAGTTAAGGCAGCCTTCTCTACATAGCAGATGAATAAATAGGTACTGATGAAGAATGGTAAGTCAAGAGGAGTTACAAAATGCTCAGTTCCTTCACTGGCTTTTAGTTAGGTTAGAAGGTCAAATGAAACCTGTACTCTCATGTAATTATGATGCTTTGTTTTGGAGACAATGTTTAACATTTTCAGTGAGCCCAGGGCTGCTATGAAAGCCTGGGCTAGTGAAGTAAGACATTATTTTATTTACAAAATAAGGTTAGTAATAGATCTTAGATTGGAATGGGATTATAGAAAGAGCCCGAGAAGCAAAAGATAATCACCTCATGGCACAATCTTTCTAAACAGGCTTACAAAAATAATTTCATTCTTCCCACTACACTGATTCACTTCTGAATCTCATAACAAACTCGTTTAGTACTGAACTCGGTCTGAGTTTCCTGTTCCAGAAGGCTGCTTACAGTCTCGTTGTCACCTGCTCTTGCTTTTTTCCTACCTCCTCTCACTCCTATTCTTTTGCATTGACAGTCTTTACCTGGAACTATGCCACTTTATCAGAATTTACCTATCCATCCATCCATATTGAGGAGGTGCTAGCTACAGAAGTCTTGAAAGTAGCTAAACAGCAACTGTATCAGTATTGGCACTAAAAACAACTTTGAGTATCTTAAAAATCTGTAGTCTTGTGCATACAACTTTCCAAAGGGGAGCAACATGTGACCAAGTGAAAGGAAAACAGGGTCCTAACTACGGCCTCTGGGTTGTGACGTGGGATTTGCTACCACTAATGAACTTTCTTCCAGTAAAGTTCAGCAATTACCTTAGTTTAGGATACGGTTCTGCAAGCAAACCCAGTTCTGTCTTCTTCAGGCTTCTCTTACCAGTTCTGCTTCTAGCGGTGTGAACCTAAGTGTTACCATGCATGAGGACAGTGCACTGAGTGTGCCAGCTAATCCCGTCTGTAACAGGGAGGTCTAACACTGAGCACCGATCCTCACTTAAACTAGTGCTACTTTAATTTCAAACACTGAGAATATTTATTTCCTTTATTTATCACACAGGCAGCACAAATCTATTTGGAATTCTGAGGCTGGCCAATTCTGAATGAATTTTTCAAGTCTTTCTAGAAATATCAGTGTACACAGGCTACTCAAAAATGCACAGTCTAAACCTTCTCATCAAATTGCTAAAAGTCTTTCTAATACTGTTTTAATAGAGGGCAGCAAATTTTTTCATTCTTGGAATGGATAGTGGGGAACTTAGAGCATGCATTAAACACAAAAGGTTGAGAAAACATCACTGCATCTAGCACAAAAAGCAGAGACACTATTTTTTACAAACCCAAAAACTCTACACAACTTCCCGAAAAGGTTTTTCCAAAGACACTGAGAACAAAAAAAGGAAAAGCAAAATGAGGGCAAGATGACAGAAAGGAGACACTGCAGTCACACTCCAAGGAATACTTAAACTCTAATTAAAAGTAATGTTAAAAATGCATTAGTCATTAGTAAACAAGGTCACAGGCTCAGCTGCCCAAAGCATGTTCACAGAAAGTAAAAGTCGGCAACAGAGATCTCTACAAAGCACTTCCATGTGGCCACTGCAGACTACTTGGGTTTCTTTGTTACACGCTTTTTATCTGAATCCAATCCCTTCATCGAGATGAGATCCTCAGAGGGGTTCAAAAAACGTCTTTTGCAGTGCTATGCAATACTTTTGAACAGCACCTTTCACCAAAAACTTATCCCATCAAAGCCATTTGTATTTAAACACCGAAATGGAAGTGTTCATAAACCTTAGCTCTGTAGGTCATGTGTACCAGCAACAACCTTTTGCTGGATGTCCCCTGAGTTGCAAACAGTATTACTAAAAAAAAAGTAGGTGAAGAGATGAGGCAAGAAAGGAAAAGTGCATTTTTAGCCAAGATAAAATGTGATACAGAACAAGCTCTCAAAACAGAAGAAAGCCCTTCCAAATATGAGAAATTACTGAGAGTATTTTGTAGGATTTCCAGCTCCCATTGAAGCAGAAGATGCAAGCAATCTCAAAGGTCACCCTTGATCTCAAAAACAAAATGCCAAATTTCCTTAGACTGTACTAAATTCAAAATTTTGAAACATTATGCCCCAAAATTATTTAACTCAACCCATAACCATCCTTTCCTTTGTTCAGTACCTCTCTTGCTTTTATTCATATTTTTCTTAATTTCTTCTGCCAGAGTCCAAACTCTCTTCTTCCTCCTCTGCTTTCTTGTCTCTTTAGAGAATTTCAGCCTTGTCAATCGCTTTTTGTAAAATTTGAGAAGATGGATCAATACAGGCAAGCAGAGGATAAAACATAATAGCATACACCTCAGATAGATGATTTCCTTCAATTCTTTGAATAAAACATTTAAGACCAACTTAGACCTATGTTCTGTCAAGTTATTTTTTGTTCTAAGAGTTTGCATGCCCCCCCATGGAGTAAAACCTTCCATGGAAGTTTTTACACCTATCTTTGAAGGGACAACAGCTTTTCTATTTCCAAAAATTATCCAGTATTCTTAATCTCCATGCTCCTCCTAATGGGAAGCCTTTAATATAAATCATTTGCCACCATGCTGCCATTCAGGCGTAACAAATGCCTGCACAAATCAAACATCCTTCTACAGAAAATCTTTGTAAGTTTTATAACTGAACCATTTTGACCCCTGGTGAACACTCTGTCTTCCCTAGGGAAAAGAACAACTGTTACATATTCTCCACGTATCACCATTTCACTGATCTTCACAGTTCCTTCGTCTACTTTGTGCTACACACACTACTTTGTTTTTAATCAATTAATAACCAAATCAGAGGGGTAAAAGTGTGGTTTAGTTTTGGAGTAGGATGAAAATGCTGGGTTTAATACCTCTTTATGAGTATAAAAATATGTTTGCTCTTTCAAAGTGCTGAGTTTGATTGCAAAACTTTTAGTGCAGTTTCTTTAATAAGCCTGCCCACAAATCTGGCATGCGAAAGTATTCACTTACTGCCAGTTAAGCCTCTACTTACAAATTTAGGTTAGATGAATAAATGCTGGGATCTGTAAAATGATTCAAATCCCAGCTGTTTGTGTGAAGCGACAAGTTAGATGTGCAAAGGCAGCTCAGCTGGGGAGAAAGCGGTTTTACAGTCAGCCAGTCAGACAGGTCAACATAAGTTACAACTTTACAAGCTATTTCTGGTAGCACGCCAGAAAGAAAATGGACCTGGCTTTTGCAAAACTAATGAGCTGAAGTACGGCTTTTGTTCAGATCACTGAGTTCTCCAGAGGCCTTAATTACAGAGGTAGAGAGCTTCAGGATCGCCTGTGTGAACCGACATCTCAATAGTTAAAATTCCAGTTTTTAAATAAACTTGGTATTTCTTTTGCCAAAAACAAGGGCAGCTTTGACTATCATGCTGTTTTACTGCAGTGCTAAAATTAAAAGGTGGAGCAGTGGCTGGGCTTAGTAAATAATTAACAGCTTGAGTGATTTCTCTCAGACATGCAGACAGGACACATCAAGCTATTTTAAGTGTCATTCAAAGTGAGGAATCAAAATGATGCCCAGAACCTAAATCCATCTGTCAATGTATTTCTCCCAGCTGTTTATCTCCTATTTCTTGCTACCAGTTCTGAATCTTGAGGGACTGCTATGCTATGGTGACACTTGCAAATGGCAGTCCCGGATCCTAGTTCATCCACAGACTGGATGCAGCATGCTGCTTTTCTGGTTTGGCATATCCTTTCTTGTCTAACCCATTCTGAAGCATCTCAAGCCAGCATAAGACACGCAACAGTGTACTGAGCCTTTAGTTTCTTTGCAGTGCTTTGTACTTTTCATGAAAGGACTGGGGATCACAGATGCAAGCCTACTGTCATTCACCCTTCCACACTGTTTCCCTTCTCAGTAAACCCAGGTTACAAAAGTCTGCCATTTAAAGGCTGGGGAACTGCAGTCTGTCATGGAACTGTTCTGTACTGCTAATGGCAGTTTATTCTTAAAGAAAACCAAGAGAAGAAAAACACCAGCCGGCTCCTTTTTCCTCCCTGCCATTTCCCATTTGTATAGGCCATGCAATGCAAATGCTTAAGCTGCTGCAGAATTAAGAAGGAAAAGCATGCAGCCAGGATAACTAAGTTCTTTTCTTGGGCCCTGAATAATGTATCCCTCTCTCTTTCTTTTGCTGATTTCCAGACATAATGCCTCCTGCCCTACTTATCTTGATGTGTTTGCTGCAAGGATACTTCTGCCTCCAGCCTTACAGCTGTATCACGCAGAAGCCCAGGAGCCTGAATGCTGAATCTTCCAGCAAGTTGCTCTTCCCACCCCTCCCAGGAAAGGCCAGGCAAATGTGGCTTTGCACAAGTATAATCAGACAAGTAATGCTAATGTGATTAGTTCCTAGTGGGTATAATGTTGTGACATCATTCAAAATTGAAAATTGGATATAAAATGCAATCAAATCATAATTCTAAGAATTAGTTTTATGTTGGCTTTCCAAAAGATGTTCTGAAAGGCACTCAGTTGTGGCCATATGGTTTTAAAGTGTCATTTAGACAGTCTTTCCTTTCTGGGTTTAGTTTTGCCCTTACCTTCATGAATAATGTTTGCCTGGTTTGTTAACGGAGACAGCTAGTATTTTTGTGGCAGCAACTCACAACAAGCAATGAAAATGCTGACTTAGCACGCTTTTCTGGATACACACGCTAGATCTCAGCGATACGACTGGCTGCAAAGATATCAGGGGACTTGCTCCTGGGAACAAATGCAAATCATTTGCTTAGGCCGTGTTGGGGGGACAGCTCTGATAAAATCAACCATTTCAATATTTGCTCCTTTCCTCCCTGTCTTCCCAAATAAAATCAAACTGAAAGTTTGGAAGATCCGGATAAGCTGGTAATTTTTTAGCTGTTTGGCTGAAACACAACTGTGGATGAGAAAAATGCTGTGAGAAAGCATCTCTAAGCTTGCACAATACTGGGGAACACTGGCAATACTATGGGAGAGATCAATCACTTGATATTTCCAATCATAAGTTCAGATATGCTTTAAAACACTGTCAGGGTGGAAGAGAGAAGAGAGATGGGCTGGGTCAGACTCTCAAACTGAACAGACTCAGTCTGGATGAAGGGGAAGGAGCTAGAAGTTCATTAAGAGATGGAAAGCACGGGGAAAGTAAACTGATGTTTAGCATGAGAGATGGACAAATACTTGGTTCAAAAAGAGCAAACTTTAACTAAAGCATCAGGGAAGGTAGGCAAACAGCCCCAGGTTTGGTTTAGAAAGAATCCAGATGAAAGTTTCTCTGAGGCAAACAGGAAAAAACCCAACACTTTTTCCTCAAATGACTTTGTCTTTAAAACAGCTGTTTTACAGCGAAGAATATTTAGGGCAACCTAGATGAGTATATTAAAAAAATGCTACTCAAGGTCATGAGCATAGGAAGAACTTGAATAACTGACTACAGACTCTGATGATTAAGAAAGGAGAGAAAAGACCTCTACAATTTGTAGGCTTACTGTGTTTTCCCCCCTTTTTGTCTGAATTCAAAGAAACAGTTCCTTGACCTCAACCCATTCCTCTGAGCTCTTCTCCCCCAGCCTTTTAGCCCTCCCCATCTTCTGCACAGACATTCCCCCCTCAGACACAGCCCCAGACACAGTGATTTCATGTCAGGGAATACCTGCATACCCCCTGGAGCCCTTAAAAACTATTTATGCTCCAAGCAGTTTGCCTTCTGCGAGCAGCTGGGCGGCTCAATGGCATGAGTTTATGCCCTAGTGCTTGTTGGGAGGCATGAACTGAGAGATGATCTCCTGCTAAAGCTGGATTAAGAGAGGCTTTGGGTTGGGTGGGAAATGTGGAGCAAGAGTTTGGATTCCCTGTACATGGCAGTCTTAGTACTCCTCCCTCCCCTTCCCCCCCACTTTTCTGAAAATTACTGGCCCAAATACCAGAATTATATATCCTGCATTTTGGGGTGTTCCAGAGCCATTTCAATTTACTCTTAATATTGGAAGCGGTGCTACTTTAAGGAAAAGAGCCAAAAATCAAGCTACTGAAGAGAGTTTCAAACACAGGTTATCAAAACAAAATACTTCCAGGAAAGGGCTGACAACCACAGTTGCATAAAACGGGGATTTAACTCTTCTGTAGCAGCTTTATAGCTGATCAGTACAATGAGAGAAAAACCAGTTTTCCTAAGGAGCTGGCACAGAATGTTTAGCTCCTCAAAGGGCTTATTGTAGAAAATATATTTACAAAGGGAAAATAACATCTGGAAGAGAAACAGCTCTGGGCTGAATGAATTTGAAAAGGCTCTTTCACTGCCTATGTAAGTTTAGTGTATAAATCAAAATTATTAGGGCTTAGTTTTTCAATTTTATTTCTTAACTGGGAGGAGGACCTGCTACTGAAAAGAAGCCAACAGCATTTTAATGGACTCATTTGCAGAAAGCATGCAATTACTGTTTGACCAAAATGCAGTTTGGGTCGCTGCAGGCAGCACACAGACAATTTGACCGAGAACCCTCCTTCCCTCCAAGACACACACACAGAGAAACGTACATACTGCACTGTAAGCCACCGAGCTTTACCTTTCTGGAGCTTAGATGCATTGTCCTGTATCCAGCTGAAAAGATTGGCAAAGTCACAGTCACAGACCCAAGGGTTGCCCTCTAAGCGTATAGTCCGCAGGGAGGGAAGTGCTTCTAGGGCTGCCACATTTAGGCTTTGTAAGTTATTGTCATTCAATTCTAACACTTGGAGCTGTTCCAGGTTCTCAAAAGCAGCCTCATCCACATCCACCAGGTTATTGTTTCCAAGGCTCAATTTTATCAGTTTTGCTGCTGATTTGAATATCCCAGCATCAAGTTGTGTTAAATTATTGTAGCTTAAGTCTAAATACACCAGTTTGGTAGAACTGCTAAAAGTGCCCTCTTCTAAAGAGGTGAGGGAGTTATTCCTGAAGTCCAAA
The DNA here is from genome assembly GCA_013389905.1 of Sula dactylatra. Taxonomy (NCBI): domain Eukaryota; kingdom Metazoa; phylum Chordata; class Aves; order Suliformes; family Sulidae; genus Sula; species Sula dactylatra. Next base: position 59,331 of record WEKW01004091.1, read on the forward strand.
TAGACTAGATCTCCATAAAATATAAAGAAATCAGCTGGTATCGCCTGAATGTTGTTGTCAGCTATAAGAAGTTTCCGTACATCCAATGGAAACGGATTAGGAACACTTGGGAGTCCTTGATCCCGGCAATCTATGGTGTGGTAGTCCATACAGCTACAGACAGCAGGGCAAAAATTACCTACGGGTAAGAAAAGCAGGCAGACAAAGACAGAAAAAGGCAGGAGGCAGAAAGGAAAGCATGGCAACATCGTCAAGGATTTGAAAGCTGTGATGAGCACCACTTCTAAGAGAAAGACATTTTGCTCAGCTGAGCAGCAGTGCCTGGTACTTGTGTGTGTGTGTGTGTGTGATTGTATCCAGGAGATCACATATCATCACAGATCCGATAGCAGCAGTCTTGGGAGGGGGGAGGGAGAGTGGCTGAAGGAAAGAGGGAGGGAGGCAAATGTGAGGATTTACACTGTCAGAATATTATAATGCTGTACAGCGTAAGGGAAAGCGGTGATTGGGTAAACGGAGGATCTTTCAAAGGACTCCCCTGCTTTTGTGAGCTAAAAAAAGCTGAGAGCCTGTTTGCATATTTGCTGTATATTCCAGCAAATGGGAAATCGCACCTGATCCTGTGACTCTGACAGCAACAGCTTATGCTTAAAAAGCCCTTCAGGTGATAAACCCTGATGAAATCACTTATTTTGTTTCTTTGCACAAGCCTAGATCAAGGTGACCAATACCCTATAGAAATGCAAGCCAGGGTGATGGAAGTATTCTGGCTGACTGCTAAGGACTGTTTCCCCTTTCATTTGTAAAATGAGGCAGAAAAGCAGCAAGGGGAGGGGAGCCCAAAGCAAGGAACGCTAACTTGTGCTGTTTCTGGATGCCTTCTCAGCTTTTAGAGCAAGTATGTTAACGCTATTTAAGTATGACTCATTAACTTCTACCCAAGAAGTACAACCTACTGTAGCAACAAGGAATATGGTCTCAGAAGCGAGGATTTTTTTCCTTCCTGTTTTAATGACCAAAACAGCTACTTTCTACTGTGGCACCGGTAATGTCTGTTGGGCCACGTAAAAGTGCAAATTGTGGATCAAATCTTCAGCTACTTAAAACTGAACAAATGTTCTTTATTTTCAGGGGTTTGAAATATTCAACAATCTATTGGCCAGTCTCTCATGGGACAGCAGAGATGATTTTGCAACAAGCCACTCGCATTTTCTGGATCCCCAAATCCACATCCAGAAAGGCAAGTCCTCTGCAAGCTGCAGTGTTAACTTTTAACTCCATCCCTCCCTCTTTATGCACGTTGTGTAAGCAGACAAATGGGCCTCTACTGCTTGGGCCACACCTATGCACTATGAGGGAAGATTTTTCTAGAGGCACATGTATTTGGGTGCATGTGTCCTGAAGATCACAGCACAAACTCAAACACCTTTGGAAAGCTCATTCCTAGGTCAAAGAGAGGCCACTAATCTCAGTTTAAGGTCTACCTCATAACTGAATTCAGAGTATCTTTCATCCAGGACAGGGTACAAAAATTTCCTTCTAAGGCAGCCTGTCCTCCTAAGATACCTGCACTTAAACTCAAATAATGAAAGCAGTATTACCAACCTCTCCTTCAGTATGTAGAAACACTGAACTGCTGGGAGGGAACAAAGAGGGAGCCAGACTGTTCCCAACAGCACCCACTGACAGAAAGAGAGGCTATGGGCACAGATTAAAAATCATCTGAACACACAAGAAAACACTTCTTTTTTACTGTGAGGGTGGTCAGACACTGGAACAGGTTGCCCAGAAAGGCTGTGGAGTCTCCATCTGCGGAAATATTCAAAACCCAGCTGGATACAGCATTGAGAAACCTGCTCTGACAGTGCCTGAGCAGGGGGATTGGCCTAGATAATTTCCAGAGGTCCCTTCCAACCTCAGCATTTCTGTGAACTGCTGTTAGGAAAGGAACATGCCCTTGTTATACCCTTGAAGACCTCTATCTCACATTTTGCAACACACCTTGTTTCTAATTCATATGTCTTTTAGCTAAACCGCCTTGAGCCAGCCCCTAGATCTCTCCCATAAACACACATCCTGCTCCAGGTGGCTTTCACGTCTTGAATTACTTTTAAAACACCACCCAGAAAAATGGGCACAGCTGCCTCTATAAATCACCAGGGCAAACCCCAATTAAATTCCTGAGATGATTATTTAAAATATTTACCTTTAAGTTACAGAGGAAGTGGAAGTTTGATAGACTACCTCTGAATAAAAAACAAACAAACAAAAAAAACCAAAACCAAAAACAAAAAAAAACAACAAAACCAAACCCAAAAAAACAACAAATCATGCGAAATAACTCTTGTGGTCAGGATTCAATGAATCAGCATCAACAAGTAACTGCAACTGGTATTTCTCATGCAGAATTGATGCTTTTTAAACTTCTAAGGCTGTGTCTTGCAAATACTTGCTCCTGCTGTAACTTACTGTTTTTCTTCCCCTAATTCAATTAAGGCTTTAGGTCAGAGATAAAGCTGTTCCTAACACAGGAAAGCAGAACTGACTTGATAGCTTGTGGTAATGATAACTTTATACAGAGAGTTCTAGCTCTCTATGTAGTGAGGTTAACAATACACAGGACTTAAGGGTCCCTATGGCTCCTCCTCTGCAGTCTCACCCTTTTTCTAACAAACGTACCGAATCAGACTCTGACATTTTGTTTTCAAAGATGCCTCAGTGTTATTATGCCTGTTTCACAGATGGGAGACTAGACAGGAAGGCACAATTTGTGAAAGATCCAAGAACACGTTAGTGGCAGGGGTAGGAACAGGACTCAGCTTCCTTAAAAATTCCACCAGCCCTTGTGTTAAAACTACCGCTCCTTTCTGTAAGACACAGACCTTCTTTTGCTCAGCTGCTCACGTGTATTCTTTACATATCACCCCCTGAAGGGTAAGCAACACTATCTTCACAGCTTATTCTGCACACTCATATGCAGTTTGCAATTTCTCCACAGAATCTGTGGGGCTTTCCCATCTGAGATGTTTGTGAAGGGGCTGGGAGGAGACTAGGGATTACTATCAGGCTCTGGATATTTTGGGATAAGTATCCCGTAGGTTTGTCAAACATCGGCCCTGCTCCCACAGCATCCAGACAAACAAAGCTTCACTGCCAACACGTAACAGCACCGATCTTCAGCTACGCAGGACCAGCTGCGGTGCCTGCCGACACAGGCCACCTGCCATGGTCCGACACCTTTCTCTTGCTGTCTTTGATTTCGGAGAGTTTCCTCCTGACCTGTCTTTCTCTGTATAACATTTCCTGGTTCATTTGGTCTGTTCAGCTTTATTCATTTGTTAGCTACTGCTTATTTCTGTACCTCATCTGTTTCCCTCACAGCACACAAATTCTCCTGAATCTTTTTGAAGATTCATTCACTTGACAGACATTTCAGCGATTTTGGATCACAGGAGGGAGATTCTGCAAAGCTTTCTATCTAATAAGATATTAAAGCTTTAGTTCTTTAATCTTTTATTTGCATCAGTCAGTTACAGTAACCTTTACTACTAAATAAGAGATTTAGCCTGCTATCTGCTAAGTGCGCAGCACCCTCTTGTGCCCTGCAGGACAGCGGTCATTCTGCAGCCACTCTGGTCACTTCTGATAAGCTGGTAGCAAGTTTTACCGCACTCCTATAGTTTACCTATACTTCTTCCTCTTCTAGTGGCCTATTAAAGAAATCCCAATCACTCCATGCAAGAAAATAAGATATAATCCAGGTGTTGTTCTTACGTGCTATTTTTAGAGAGGTGTACAGTAAGACAGCAGAGGTGTCACAGAGCAAGCCTAACTAATGCATAGACCTGAGAAGGAAAGCAAACACAAGGAGCAAAGCAACCTTCTAATCCCCTGATCGCACTAAGGCAAAGGAGCCACATTACAAACCTCTTGTATGCTGCTGCTCCTGCCTTTTGAAGTGCATTCTGCTTGCACAGCCTGTCATACCTTTTGGCTATTTGTTACAGTAAAAGGGACACTAGATCATAGACTGCCAGTCACCTACGGATCTGGATTTTTTTTTCTGAGGACATTTTAAAGTACAGTGAAATAGATAATGCATATCATGACTTCATATGGCTTCAATTGACACTATGGTAAAATATAAAATTGTTCCGGTGAGTAGTCTCAGAAATAAAGATTTGTTATAATCTATGCTCCTTCAGTATGCCCAAGCAAAGCCTTCATAGCTTTCTCACCTGTTATCCAAAAATACTTCCGGTACCAAATTCTAGTTCAAATAGTTTTGGAAAAGCACAATCTTCCCGATTAGAAACTGATGCCAAACAAAAACCAAATATTCTTCTCTCCACACAGATGGGATCCAACATTGCCCAAATCTCAACTATCAGCTCATTTATCCATGATCCTGGCTTCCAGGCCTCCCTAAGGCAAGAGGGACAAGATGGGTTTGAAAAACACGCTTGTAAAACAAACAGGGTAACAATTTCATAATCAAGGAACTATGGAGGAATGTGTGTCAAATCCTTTTGTGGAGAATGAGGAAGCAAAACCAATTTCTTTCCATACCTCCCAGTTGTAGGAGTTGAATTAGCACAACAGTAGACAGGCTTTGGACTAAACCAACAAAGATCTGGCTTACCATTCCTTTAATTTTCTATTCAGGATACAAGTAACAGAAACCTCTAAAATAAAACAGGGTGACAAGCCATGCTGGTCCTGGATCTTTAGTGTGCTTCTACTATCATGGCACACTGTAATGTCATATTATTTATCATGGCAAGCAGTAGGAAACAGAAAAACCATTCACTTCCTTGCCTAGTGAAGTAAGAAATAGCTTTGTGGAAAAGTGACAGAGGTTTAATCCTTCCCTTAGAAACTTCCAGCCCTCCCCTTAAAAGTGCTCAAAACTTCCCAAAATAATTTGAGTAATGGAAGAAAATAGAAAGAGCAATCATGGTACAGACACACACGAAGGATTCAGATCTCAGCCAATAAATCCTTACTTACAAGAGACTGAAACTGAAAACTGTCCATCCTCATTCATATTTTTGAACAGCTAATTAAGCATATTTTTCCATGAAGGAAGTTATTATTCCAGGCTTATGCTTCATTGAGTTAAGGTACATGTCATGTCCGAGGCTGCTGTACCAGGTGCACATCATGATTGCGAAGGGTTTCCCTCCTCATTATCATACATTAGCCATGTGTCATGGGAACCAACGTTCAAACTTGAACGACTAACAGTATGCTAATCAATTAAATGCTGAAACCAAGTGCTAAACAATATCTCTGAACAGGAGTCCCATTTTTATTCAGATATTTACCATTTTGGCTTTAGTGCTTTTTTCTTTTGAGAAAAATCTTCCCTTGCTATGACTGGGCAATGTTTTTATAAATGCAGCCAAGGGGCACCTTTGGACAGATCGGAGTTTTCTCTCTCATCTTACATCTAAGAAGGACTGGAAAAGCGAAAGAGAAAAAGGGTATATTCCTTTATCTTACAATTTGCGAGATGATAGAAACTGTGAACTGAAGCTTCAGTTACACCCGCCCAGTCCTTCCCTGCTGCTGTTGCTGCTGCTGCCGCTGCTGCTGTGCCACTGGGAGGGAAATGACATCAAAATTAATCAGTGTGGCAGCAGCAATGATTGAATTTGAAAACTTTAGACATTGCAGTTCAGCAGCCAAATGAGACCAGCCTAAACCCATCAAAAGACTTCCATCATCTGCTCTAGACAATGTGGCTTATGCAGACACGCCGTCGCTATCTTATTGTAAGCCATTTACAATCACTAAAAGCGTTCACAAGAGATGGAAATGTGTAAATCATATTTCCGTTTTCCCTCAGGAAGGAGTTTGTATCCAGCCACTACAGTGTAGTCAACCGCTTGCCCTCTACATAGTTTATATATTGGTCCAGTATTACCAGAGCTTTAAAGCAAATTAAAGGCAACTAAAAGTGAAGGTTCTCTAGGCTGTTGAACAGAGATATGCTCATGTATATCCACTGCTACACTTGTATGTAAATAAAGTCACAAGTAAAGCTGGTCTCAGGTTTCTCCTCAAATGCTATTCTTCTGGTCAGATTCACCAATGGGTCTGTCGAGATCTGAAAAGTCTCGGGGAGATCAGAGACCTGAGACTCTTTACAAACTCAGAGTTTCTGAATAAAAATATATATATATAAGAAATCCAACACAGGATTTGTAGAGGAAAATTTATGAAAGTCAGTGACTTTAAGGTAGAAGTTGGAGTTGAACATAACTTTCATATCTGAAACTTGTTTCAACCTGCAGCTAAGTTTCAAGCAGTGAAGCTAAACAGAGAAGGAAGTTTGAGCACATTCTCAAAGCTCCAAGATACCACAAAAGTTAATCCAGCTCTGATGCAAAGCTAAGTAGATTGTTATTTTTAAGCCATGATTGCCATTATAAATATGGTGTATTTGCTTCAAAAGACAGGAACAAATACTCTTGGGAACTGACTTCCTCCAATGCACTCCAGCACTGCACACTCATTCTTTCTAGCCCTTCTGTAGACAGCAACTGCTGAACACTTTATCAAAGCATTCAGAGGCTGAATGCGCCACTGTGCAATCTGGCTGAGCAGAGGGCAAGTGGTGTATGTTCTGGTGAAAAAGAGGTAGAAATTATTCTGAAATATCTGGAAAACAAATTTGTATTCTCTCCGTAGGAAGTATATAGGTTTAATTTGTACTCTGTGCCACCCAGAAAACCCTTTGGCGAGTTCTCTTTGTTCTAATGAACAGCAAATAGATTTACAGCAATTAAACAGTTGACAGCTAATGTTCATAAAAACACATTCTTTGAATATAAAACCCCTCCAGATCATTAGGTCTGCATGGTACAGCACAGAGTAAAAAAAAAGAAACCAAACCAAAACAACCCAACAACCAAGAAAACCCAAAACAGAGAAAGGACTTGAATTCATTTTGCTATTAACATTGTAACATTAATCGGCTGAATGTCTTTTCCAGACCAAAGAAGATGGTGCACTTGTGAGGATTTCATGCAAGCTCATACCAAATATACACCAAGCAAGAAAACAGTTCAATTTACAAAGGCACATCAAATTTAATGGGACGTCAAGGGCTTTCCATGACTCTTCAGTTTGCTTTGATAAGGGGATTTCACAAAGACATTACAAGCTACCTTCCTTGGCTGTATTAATTTAACCTATCTGATGTGGTACATGCTAGTCACAACGGGGAGTGGGGGGACACGGACAACGACCCAACAAGCTAGATCTAGAAGATCTAGAAGATCTTTTCTCTAATGCATTGAAAAAAACCCTCAAGGCAGTCGTTTGTGCTTACTTCCTTTCTCCCATGTACTACACCAACTATTGCTGCATACACTTAGTGGATTTAAATATGCAGAAAGCCTGTTTGTGTCAGTGGGGATTCCAAGCATCAGATAAGTGGTAGAAATAATGGAAATAATTATTATGCCCCTCTGTTGCCCTTTACCGTAAACATGCTTAATGAAAAATATAACTAAGTGCTTAAAAGATCAGACTGTAACTTCAAAATAGGGCTTGAAAACCACCCTTTGAGGCACATCGCACACTCAGTAAATTACGTGCAGCATTCCTGCAAGTGTGCGATTCAATATTTTACAGGTTAATTCTGAACAACTGGCTTTCTGCAAAATAATTACTCCACAAAAATGCATCCAGCTCTGCACTGGAGCCATACAGCATTAAGTAGTATAAAGGGACAAACAAACAATAGATTAGGACTTGAGGCAGGCAAGGAACAGTACAATCTTGCACTATGTTTAAATGGAAGTAAACTGACAGAATAAGGGTGTGCAAGTGTTTGTGTGTATGTGTCCATATCTGAATGAATGCATGTGCAGTCCCTTTTTTTTCAAAGAGAAAAAACCAAAACCAAAACAAAAAAACCCAACAAAAACCCCAACCAAAAACCCACAAGACACCAAACAAACAAAAAACCCCCACCAAACATGGAAAATGCACAGAGGGCAATCTAGTGGAATCAACTGAAAGTTTGGCCCTTACACTTTATCTGTAGAGCTCTTACTGTGGACAGGTCTGTCATCCTTTTTAATCCTACAATAAATAAACCAAATTCCCTTCCGAAATTCAAGAAATACCTACTTCTTTCATACCTACATCAAGAACAATAACAAACAAAATGGTGACAAAGATCCTTGAACCAGAGGGATGAAATCCCTGATGTAAAGGACTTGGTTTTACCTTCAAAGTATAAAGTAAATGTTGAAAAGGCCTGAAAAGTTTACTGTACACAAAAAATGTTTACAAGATGACAAAACTTCATTATAGTTACCAATCTCTTGGTATAACTGAAGTATCTACAGTCCTGTTCATGGTTGATGATCCTGGTCATT
>WEKW01004091.1:70641-80842 GCA_013389905.1 Sula dactylatra
ATTTATAGAACAGAGACAGTGTTGGCACTGGAGGGAGACTCTGCATTACTTGTGTCCACTCCCGATCTCTGTGTAACCTTGGAAAAGTCACTACAGCACTTAGTGCCTCAGTTTCCCCACTGTTTCATATGGAAATAACTAGAAGTAGCAACAGGATGGAGCTTTGAAGTTAGATGATATTCACCTCAAAAGCTTTCAGCATTTCCATTTTAAAAGGCATAGGCTTTTAAATATTTATATTTTAACAATACAATAGTGCCTTGATCGGAAGACACGTGTAGAGGGCTTGGGGCTATTGAAGTGGTGAGCAGGCCTCCAAGAGAGCAACTATCTCCTTATCCTTTGTGTCTTAGAATTAGTTTATGCAAGACAGGTCTTGCAAATACAGAGCAAAGCATAAAGCATTTATTCCCTAATCTAAGCATGAATTAACTTACCCCTTAGATAGGAAAATCCTGCATTTGAAATGCCTTCCCTTCTCTCCCTTGAGTTATTACTGACAGGCTAATATTACAAATAGCAATCTCATGCAATGGCTTGAGTATTGCAAAGATAAGGTCTATCTTTGTGAAATCCAGTTTAATTGCATTCCTTTAGGTCCACCTTCTACACTCAGACTGGGACTCCACCCTCTCAACATTCACAAGTCATCATTTCATTTTACCCAGACATAAATGATTTATAGTATAGTTCAGAGACTAATCAAACTCTGAGTCTAATAATTGGTTTAACTATGATGAACATGTATCAGATTTTTTTTTTTTGTGTCCTCTGTTGTTCTTGTTTCCCTATGATACTTATTCATTTTATTTTTCAGGAAAGCAATCTAGTATTAGAAACACTTGGCAAAAAATATTTGTAAAGACGTGCTATTAGTCTAGTACATCTCCTACACAAAGCATTAGCAGTTGCAGCTGAGACCCTTTATAAAATGAAATACTATATCATGGAATTGAAAGAGCTTACAGTACATGATTCAGCTACATGTCAGTAGAATAACGTGTGAATGAACCCAGATTTTACAAAATAGCTGAAACATCCATGATCCCTGCCCTGATTTATCCCTGCCCTGATTTCAGTGCTTGGTTTCATTTTCATTTGAGGTATGCTTTGCCCCTTAATAAAATTCTGCAAATTGCTGCTGTTGAGTTTGGTTGCCATTCAGAAGGTGAGCTTAGGTCACCACAACAGCTGTCATTTCCAGAAAGCCCATGGTTTCTGCTGTTTAAAGATCACCATAACCTGTCTTCTCTCACTAAACCCTTCACTGTAGCATGTATTTTCATACCCATTTGGACACGTAGCTAGGGTGGAAAAACATGCTGCTGCTTGAAGATTTGGCAAAAAAATTGCAGCCCAAAAGCTTACTTGTCTGGAGCATATTTCTCTGCTCAATTTCCTCACTGGGACTAGGAAAGTGGTGGGTGGAATCCAGCCTGGCAGCGAGTGCATTTTAAACAAAACGGTACCTGTGAATTTGCCGCTCCCTCTGGTGGCTGCAGAGTACTATGTAGATAGTCTCTTTCTGTTATTCACTTACTTTTTTTGCAGATAAGTCCCACTTCTATGAAGTGTGTCGCAAAGTCCGGAAAGGCCACCGGAGAACATCACTCTGCACTCAGCTTTCCCCGCATTTTTAAGTATCCATCCCCACAATCAGCCTGCTTTTCTGTCCCCGCCTGCCCTCCCTCCATTTGAAACACAACTATTCTTTCCACCAGCTTTTGTTCATCTTTGCACTTCCTTCATGGAGCTGCTTATTGTATACAGAAAGGAAGAGAAACCGCATTCTTTTGTATGTGATTCCTCCCTAAAAATCAGAGTTGAAATGGGAATTTTGTCATTGAACTTAATGGGGGTAGTATTCCTCCTTTATTCATTCATGTGCGTTTCATTTCTTCTAAAAGACACACAAGCTTATTCAAAGAGACAATGACTCATTTACAGAAAAACTGGCTGCACCCATATGCTGTGTGCCTTAGAGTCCATCCAGCCGTCTCCTTGTAAACCCAGGCAAATCCTGCCCCCCACTGAAGACGCCCAGACAGCTGATGGCCTAGCTGCTAGGATGCAGTATGGCTTCAAATAGTACAGGGACTGGGCTGGGTTCTGCTCAAATTCCAAGCAGGTGTGATCTCGGCCATGTTGTCAGGATTACAACATTTCTTGGTGCGTTTTCAGCACACGGACACAATATGTATTTAAAAAAATTAGGCCATGTAAATTCCTAATGACAGGCATTTACTTTATCTATATAAACTCACTATAAAAGCAGTAAAAGTCTTTGAAAGTATTAAGAAGCAAACTCATAGAACCATTCTGTAACAAATGAGAGACTGAGTACACAGTGTGTGTGTGTTTTTCCCCCCTTTTGGCTCCATTGCTGTGTTGCTTTCCTTATATAACTGTTCTACTTAAAAGGACACTCCTGACCTAAGAAAACCTACGTCAACCTTATAATTTTTTGTTAAATACATGGTGGTCATCCACAGGTTTAAAAGTAGTAAAGAGTGGGCATTCCATATTTAACTCTGAGTCACTCCATTGTATGTCACGTAGAGACAACTGCTGGCAGACTTTGGAAAGACTTTTTCTGGATAAAGTACTGACTGACAGAAACCCCAGCTCCAGTGTGTCCTCAGGATCATGCCCACTCCCTACAATCAGCTCTTACACCTCATGAAACCTGTTGCATTCAGTGAAATTTATGTTTTCAGGACTGCACCCCCAGAAAACTTCACTCTTGCAGGAGAAAGCTTTATCGAGAAAGCGGCTTAGAGGCTCCACTCCAGGGTCTTTATAAACAGCCAACATACATATCCTCTTGAGAAGGGCAGTGTAGATTGTCTACCAAATGTGTCGTACTCCCTTCAAACCAGTATTTTGCTTCAGGTAGACAGTGGTGTTACTCTTAATTAAAAAGATTAAAATTCATGCTTTTGAGTTAAACAGCCTAAATTCATCTGCTTCTAATGAAGAGCCTCACAGTATGAACCAAAAGCAATTTCATTTTTGAAATGATAAAAGCAGGAAATGAAGTCACTTCAACATCAAACCACAGACTTCAAAACATCATAGAGGAGTCTTGACATTTTACACAGATCAACTCACTCTTACATAAACTACTGTGTAGCACTCTCTACAATTTCCCTCTCCCAGCCCATCTTAATCAAGCCTTTTCAGGACTGGCTGAAATGGCATCATGGAGACAAGCAGCTTGTACAAACAATTCCCCATAAATGTAAAGTGAAGCTATTGCAAGTGTAGATGCTTACTTCTTTTCCATTAAATACTAGATTATTTTGAGAGTCAATTCAATACATCTGGATTTCCTGGCTCGGATGGGACCTGGCTGCTTCAGAATTGCTACCTCTCCATCAGCCTGCTGTAGAGGCCAGAGGCACTGGTCTGTGTGTGCCCATTTATCAGATCATAAAATATTTTAGGTCGCCCCATAGCTTGGAACACTGGTTTGTGAACACTAGAATATATTGATTTTGGTGAAACTCTGAGTTATATCAGCTGGAAATCTAGCCCCATCTCTAAAAGTGACTGATAAATATCATTACTATTCTAAGTTAAGATCTCCGTCTTTAAACATTGTTGCAATTTTCTGATTCAATAATCTCTCTTCTCTACATCTGACAGCTAGGGTTGCTCACACATCTGTGCACATAATATTTTAGTCAGGAGCATAGATGGTCAAGGAACAGGATTTCATTTATAGTTGCTTATCTTAAAAATAGCTGCGTAATATGGATATTTGAGTTTGTCAATAAGATTACCAATCTCTTCCTACAGGACACATTATTCTTCAAACAGTGAATTCTTCTTCTGTCTTACATCAGCTGCAATTCTGACTTCACATCAAAAGTGGTGTTCCTATCAGTCAGGAAAAGCTGCCTGAAAGACAATTAGGGTGAAAGCAGCATCTTCTGGTTCTCCCATTCCCCGACACCTGCCGGATGAAAAACTGCTGGATTGCCATTTTAAAAGCTAGAGGCTAATATGTATTCTCATATCTTGCATAACAAATGCATTTCCAGAAATTAGAAACTAAAAGCACATGACTCAACCAAAAGCTACCACAAAGCCACAGCTGTTTACAGCCTATGCAAATCAATGAAGAGATATGATGGACTTCAGCTTTAACAATTTGTGAATAAGAGAAAGTAAAAGCCACTTCTGAGGACGAGGGTCTGTATTTCTGCAAAAGCCTTCTAAGAATCTTTGACTTCCATGTAAATAACCCTGTAAAATGGGAACATAATCATCCATACTCTTAGTTTAAAGTCCACTATGTAGACCTGAGTACATGCATGTACATATACAGATGACTTCTCTCTATAGACACACATACAAAAAGGCCACACAAATGTCTCATCTCTTGAAGGAGGAAAATCCAAATTAGCCCTCTATTGTCCCACAAATTCTCACAAGTTGTCAGAGATTGTAGCATGGTGACAGATTTGAATGTCCTGGCTCCTGCCTGACTTATTACAGAGTTTTCCATCAATGTGCAGCTCCACGTGCTTCTAGAATTTCTCTTTCCACAGAACCATCTCAAATACAAGTGAGACCATAGCTTACATCTCCAGTACATAGAAAGCAAACCCATATTTTCCCTTCCTACTCTTTCACTAAAAATACACTCGAAAAAGTGTAAATTAAGCCTTCGATTTGATGATATCCTTTGCAAATCTGCTCTGTAACTAAAAAGATACTGTCTCTTTCTGTTGCCAAATTTCCTGTTTCTTTACCCTGGGGGCAGCTGTGGGCCCTGCAATATTTAGTCAGAAACATAAAAACTGTTTTCTGCAAGTTTTATTAATTTTCAAGCCATTTCCTGTTTTCCCTTTGCAGCCAAACCCACCCCTTTGGCATGTACTGAAATACAAAAACACACAATTCAGTTTGAGGAAATGTTCTATTACTTGAAAGAAGATGAGACCCAGAATGATAGCTACAATTTTTTATTACCTATTTTAAGTAAGGTAACTTCGCTTCACTTTGAGGTAATTTTTCAACTAATCATGCTGTATAGAATTGCCCATCTCAGTTTTTGACTCCTTTATGTAATAGATATAGTCTTAGAAAACACTGCATAGATCATAAGCAGAGAATGTCCCCAAAAATATTCTTCTGGAAGTGGAAATAAAAAGCAAATTCTATTCATAGGTTGCATTTTTTGTAACTGATGTTTAGGCAACTTCTTCTGATATATGTAACCCAAAACCAGAGAAACCTTCTGTCCAGTTTGAGACACTAGAGCCTCAGTTTGCAGAAGGACAAGCATGCACGGGCTCAGACAATTTACAGCAGCTCTGCATGCTTGGCACTCCTGAACATCAGTCCTAGAAGGCGCAGGTGTCCTCAAAGGGTTTAAAAAAAAAAAAATCCAACACGAAAAGAATCAAATATCAATTCTGGTAATACAGCCCTAAAAAGTTTAGAGCTTGATATATGTAATTCCTTGTGTTTTAGAGAAAGCTGCAGTGAAAAGGGGGATCATTCCTGAGACATTTCAGGAAAATTTTATTGTCATCTGAGATTAAGTACAATTAACAGTTTCATGCTATACCTGGAGCTCTGTGACATCAGTCCCTTCTTCTCTCCAGCCCATTTACCCCACAAGCTGAATCAGCATTGTCCCCAGAGTTCACTGTCACACTTTGTCCTGTGTAGTATTCCTTATTTTCTGGATTATAGTAATGTTCATTTGCAGGGAAAGAAAATCTGGAGCTAGGTTTTTGTAGTGTAAATGAATTCAATGTACACATACAGTTTATTTCATTCAGCAGAGAAATGCAATCAGTTCCAGGACAAACTTCCAGGCAAATTGTGAATTGTAAGGCCAAGCCAATACCGGAGAAGTGATCATCATAAAGTGCTACACTTTCAGAAGAGTGTACTTCAGCAGACCGTCCAACCCTAATACTGCAAGCAACCATACGTAGTCATGCAGAGTCATAGAAATCAAGCTGCCTGCATTTACCCCTGCATGACATCCATCTTATCAGCAGAGTTATACAGAATCAGCGGCAAGGCTGCCCTCGTTGATACTGGAGTTGCTGTTTAAAGGCCTGGTTCAAAGCCCATTTATGACAGCAGGGAGTCTTCCATTCGCTTCAGCGCTCCTGGGTTCATATTGCAACATTGACCAATTCAGGGGAAAACATATCATCCCACACGACTTCTGCCACTGAGGCATAACGCTTTGCAGGATATAGTCACTATTTTTCTACTCCCCCAGCTATGTTTCATTCTTTGCTCTTACTGAGCCAGAGACAGCCTAAACCTCTCACAAGGCTGTACAAATGACTGATACGGTCAGACGGAAAGAACAGATTATGAAATGAAAACATAAGGGCTGCTTGTAATCTAGATCCTTTCCACTGCCTCCCTTAAACCACTGTGATTAAAGACACACAGAGCTGCCTGGCAAAAAAAAGAAAAAGAAAAAAAAAGAAAGATATGAGCCATGCACTCATATCCTGGCAATTTGTGGGAATTGTCATAACACGCCCAGAACAAAAAAGACCAAATTACAACATCACCTCTGCATAGACCTAAGCCTCATTTCATTACAACATTTGAGCACATGCACAAGTCCACTACCAATCTGCAAAGACATACACTTACATATAGGTATACACTTACCTTCTATTTTGAAACAAATAGATCACACAAATAAGTGCTGCTTTAAACATACATGGATCGTTAAATCGGAACCTTAGAATAACTCTTTTATCTTCACAAAAGCTATTAGCTTAACAGATTTATAACACAGTGAACTACAGTTTCATTAAAAACCCTTAATTTGGTACAGTTCAGACAAAAACTGCTCCTTCATCGCTCTCTGGCTCCATACCCTCTCCCAAGGGTACACTGGCTCTTCTGAAAAAATTTTGTTGATGTTTTGAATCAGAGGGCTCAGCAATGGCTCCCAGCCTTAATCCCCTTACTCAGTAACACGCTGTCCTCACTAGAAGGCAAGTTCCTGTCATGGTTGTCTTTAAGGAACAATTTCATCCCACGAGGACAATTAGTAAGACATTCCTAGCTCTGACACTAACTTGTTCTGCATCTGTAGGCAAATTTCTTTCCCTTTGTTGCACTTTGATACTGTGATAGAAGCTGATTTTATTATTTTCTTCATAGATCAATAGATTTATCTAAAGAGCTTTTCTCTGGGGAACTGGCTGAAGCAGGAGAAATAGGCTGGTATAGGAGAAACTATTCCTTATTGGGAAGAATAATAAAAATGTTAAGAAGTGTTGAAGTAGCTACTGGAACCTGGACATCTCCAATTCCTGACAGCTCAAGAGCTCCAGTTCTA
This sequence comes from Sula dactylatra, assembly GCA_013389905.1. Classification (NCBI taxonomy): domain Eukaryota; kingdom Metazoa; phylum Chordata; class Aves; order Suliformes; family Sulidae; genus Sula; species Sula dactylatra. The sequence continues at coordinate 77,981 of WEKW01004091.1, forward strand.
TACCCAGAATATAGTACACTTTAAAGGAAGAAGTTACTTAATTCAGCAAATAGCTTATCCTTCTTTAGAAAGGCTTACTCCTAGACCTGAGACAAACTTGTTTAAATGAATAATCATAAAAATGAAAGGTCTTCAGAGTACCTTTGAAGAAAATGGAATGAAATCCTAAAAATTTCTTTTTGTTCCTGATGAGAATTTGTTAACATTAAAAAGTCACTGTTTGTTCCAGTTTGTCCTTCATAGCATACTACATTCGTTTTTTGTTCTGAAAATATATACAGAATACCAAATGTTTCATTCTGATTAGGGAAAAAATTATTTGTTTTTATTTTTCAAAATAAATTAAAACAGACATACTTCCCTAGCGAATTTCAGTTTCACAAGTGGCATTTCCCAATAAGCAAACATTCTTTTAAATAAATTTGAAGTAGCATTATCAAGGAATAATTAATCCCAGATTTTAAGATCCAAGATGTGCTGAAAGTTAGTGTATGGGAATATTTATTTTACTGTTTTTCTAAAGACAATAAGCCAATATTGCCTGTTGTTTCTTCACATTAGCATTGTCTATTATCATCCTACTCTCCTAGTGATCTTCAATATGAAGAACACAGTTATAACACCATAATTTATGTCTATAGGTGCCAAAGGAATTTGTTAGCTATCACTTTCAAAAGTAAAGAAAAGCCCTATGGAAGGTATGCATTTCCCATCTGCAGCCCTCTTTATATCACTGTATCACTGCTTACGTTTAGGCTTGCTTTGCTCCTTTAGAGCGCAAAGCATTGTGTGATGTTAATGACAGCTCTGACTCACATTCACTGAGGAAAACCACCTAGCCATGTTTGGGGTTTTTCTGGGGGTTTTTTGTGTGTGTGTTTTTTTTTTTTTTTTTTTTNNNNTTTTTTTTTTTTTTTTTTTTAAAAAGAAAGATAAAACCTCTCCCACAAGTCCCCCCCACTCTTCTGCTGAGGTTACCTCCTCCACAACTGTCAGCAGAAAGGAAACAAATCTATGTTTCTGCTGCTACGCTTCAGAGCCTGACATCCTAGCACTGCAGGACTTCAAGGTACAGAAACTGAGGGAGAAGGTCACATACTTCCCCCACTCAGCTATGTGGCACACTGGTACAGTTAGTTCACATGTGAGCGCTGATTAAAACTCACCACATTCCTAAATAGATGTAAATGAGTAGATTAGTAATTGCCCAAGACAAGGGAAGATTCAGAAAAGGAATCTTAATAAAAGTCATTGCTCCCCAAGTCCTGCTTCAGCCCCAGTTCCTGTCTAACAACCATTCGTGGGGAAAAAGTACCCATTACAGCTGTTGGTAGAACGTTAACCTAGTCTTGCATACATGCCATGCAATGCTGATGCGCAGAAACATATACAAGAAAGAAGTAACTAGTCTTGTACAGACCATCCTACAGCGGTACTAATAGTTACATATGAAAAGGAAAAATCCTCTATCTCTGTAGGGTGATGTTAGCACAATGAGGCCAGCAAGCCTGTGGGCAGAGATAAATGCTAGAGTACAGCTAGGATGTCACTTGAGGACACAAGCTGAGAGAGACTTAAACAAGCAGAAAAATTCAGACAGTATTTACTACAGAATTAAATAACCTGTCCTGAAACTATTTCAGTATCCCTAAATGCACATTCACTACCACACTTGCTCAGATAAACATGGGGGCTCACTGAAATGAAAAAAACATCAGTTCACTGCTGGAAATAACAGGAAAAATGTCCTTAGTGTCGTTCCTTAAATATTTTTTAAGGACAGTTTGCAGAAGGGAGGGAACTCCCTGAACACCTCGCTCTGCCTAAATACCCTTTCCCCTTTTGCTAAATAAAAGTCTTCTGAAAGCCACAACAGCTCCTGTAACTTTAAACCTGGGCTGAGATCATAATTTTTGTACTGACCAAACAGAGTGCAGAGGGCGGGCCTGGCTCTTCTTTGAGGACCACCTTAGGCATGCTCCCACCCCTTGGCTAAAGAAAATAATGCTGACTCCACTCAGTTTTCTTTAGCTGTCTAGTTATCATCTGGGAAAACCTTCCCCCCTTAGACTACAGCAGTGAAAGGAATATTTGGAATACCAAAGTATTTTTTGCAGTGATTTCTTTTTGTGATCTCAATTCTCCCCTGCCTCTAAAAAACTTAATCAGAATTTGAATCCATCTGGTCTCAGGATTGGAAAGCTATTCTCTAAGCAGATCAAAGATGTTTATTAAAGTTCAATTCTTCATCTTCGTTCTAGGGAGCGTGACTTTCATAGCACTTGCTGAAGAAGGTAAGAAGAAACTTTGGTTCAAATTATTTCCAGTCATTTCCTGTAATTTAACAGTTTATGTGCTTACTCAGAGGCAATATAGTTGTTCTGTCCTGTTTATAAAACTTTCTTTTGAACTCTTAAGCTACTGCTGGGCATCTACTATGGCTGTAATCAGGAAAGAAACACATCAAAAGTTTTCAGATGGGCTGAGTTATGCTCTTACCAGAAAAGAATTTCGTGTCTGTGTCTGTGTAAGGGAAGGAACACAGTATGAGCAGTCAGGGAAGGCATTACATCAACAGCCNGCCATAAGCAATATGTACAAGTGAGGGAAACTAAAACAGGAAGAATTATTACCTAAGACAGATTTGAAGAGCCTTTTGTATCTACTCAGAAGAAAGTTTATTTGGCAAACTATGTCTTTTGAATTTTATAAGAAAAATACAATATACGCTTTCAGGTAAAACAGATGTGTAAGTCTTTATAGCTAAAGGAGAAGAGTCTGATTTATTAACAGTAAATCAGAATTACCCTGAGCAGTACTTGATTCCAGGAACATCACATTCAAATTCAGTCTTTCTGCATA
>WEKW01004094.1:1448-39199 GCA_013389905.1 Sula dactylatra
TTCTGCTTTTATCAAAATTATCCAATTATTACAGGTGAGTTCACCAGAACGTTGGTGTATCTTCCAGTCTATGTGGGTATAGCTGCATAAAGCAGAGCCTACACCATATCGTGTTCTGAGGGATCTCTCTTTTGTAGCCTTGAAGATAAATCATAGATAGAAAATGGCTCACAAATTACCTGCCACTTGGTCAGGTAAATAAGTAGAGGATCTTTCTGGTATACAGCAGTATTACAGGACTGCAAGGTGTACTATAACCAAGCTTAGGAAAAAAAAAAATGAATATTGCCTGAAAATATTGCTCTCTCTTCACATGTTTCTGTTTTTAGATACAGCAAGTGATATTGATCTAGTTGATAAATCATTTGTTCCATTCAACCATGCTTGGAAACATTCCACCTATTTATAACCTCTAGTAGAAACAGAGGTGTCTCAGTATGCTACTTATTTTGGTTTATCCTATATTATTAAGGCAGCTTTTACTTACAATAATGAAACAACTGAACTAATTTCTAAAAAAGAAAAACAAACCCAAACCCACCACCAACTACAAAAAACCCACAAAAAAAATCAAACTCAAATCAGTTTTATACTAAAAAAGAGATATTGTAAGGAATATTTGTTTAAATAAATACAGCTAGTTTCCAAGCTCATTCATGATTAAAATGAAGGAGAAATATTTCCTTTGATCCAAATTTTGAGACATTTATCTCCCCAGACCTGTGCATAGAAGGTAGTTGTTAACACCATTTTGCTTATGTAGTGCAAATATTGAATTATTCACAGGAGTTTCCTACTTAAGAAATGTGATGTGTGTCTGACATTTCCTTTCTGCTCTGGATCTTATTATAAACTTAAAAATAATTCCTTCCCATTCTTCCCCAAAAGTTCTGGATTATTTGAGTTAACAGTAGACTTAGCATTACAGATTTTACGAAGTGTCTCTGTCTGAACTGCCCCTGTTTCATGAATTGTTTTTAATTACTCTTTTTTAGAAGGTACCATAAAACACATTACAGGATATTTGACAATATGACCTTTGTGGACTACAGGGTTTATTTTATATGTCTAATGGTCAATTGCATAAATTAACATCAAAACTTTTATTCCTTATGTAGATTAAAAAGTATATTAAAAGATTGACATAAAGTTAATAACTGCACATAATATAATAGAATTATTGCTTTTAATTAAATGAAGTGTTTTTAGGACTGGATTACCATCTATATTTTTAATAATATCAAAGTCAAGTTACTGATGGATAAGAATAATCAAAACCTATCATATTTGGAAAACCAAATTATTAGTGATTAGTAAATATTAGTTTCCTGAGCACTTTGTATAGGTTATTGACAATGATAATTAGATTTTCCCCCCTCAAAATCAGAATACATTTTGAGCTTCCAAAATTTAAAAATTGTCCTTTGTCATACCTGTGCCATATTCAGTAAATGTTAATCCTACATTTTGATCTCATAAATGCTTTTTATTCTTCACCAACTAAAGGAAATATAGCCCTTAAGCAATGAACTGCAAGAGCTTTAAAACTGTAGACATTATCAGCAGATGAACCAAAATAACTGGAGTCAAATGTGACATATATATTGGACACCCTTGAATGAGTACCTGACAGAAGCTTTTATGCAGTGTTACCTGAAGAAGCTGAAGGAATAGGAAATACAGGCAACCTAGACACTGCTGGAGAAGAGGGTGAAGAACAGATGAAATGTCATGCTGTCTGCCAGAAATAGGGTCCTCAAACTGACCAGAGGCTACAGTGGGGAGGCCTAATGGGGATGGGTCCACTGATGATTTTTTTATATTTAGATAAAGGATGATTTTTTTTCTTTTGCTGACATGAGATGGCTATGCCGGGGGAAGGACTAAAATACATTATGGTGAGTACATAATGTTAAGTGATATTCTAACATTCATAGATAAAGATCAAGACATACAAGACAAAAATAATTTGGAATATTTTGGAATGTTCCACCAGCAGAAGAAGACATATATAGATTATTCAAAAGAGGGACTCACTTGAGTACATAGGTAATGTACTGGTATAAGGATCGACTTAAGCTAAGCCTGAAGATGAATTATTTGAGGCACACACAGACCAAGTTCTGAAAAGAATAGCATTACAGTTTGCGCTACAATATTCTGAAGTTAAAAAATAAGTAGTAGAACTGATAAAAATGAATCTAAGGTATTTCTGAGATCCTATAACAGACCTGAAACACAGTATAAGAAAAAAAAGCTATTTATAAATAATGCATAATCTCTTAATGTTGCTCCTCTTTCTTGCAGCTCACATGGGATGGTTGGCTCTCTTCTGACCTCATTAATTTAAAGCAACCTCTGATCTGGGGAAAAATATGCAATGGCACATCTGCTTCCATACAGCAGGCAAGATTTTTCCATAATCTGCATTTTGCTTCACTGTTTCTAGGTCAAACTCCTGAGACCAGTTCTCAGTTCCTTCTGATTTCCTCCTTGCTCACACTTAATCTACAGATCACCTCCTTACCTCCTTTACATCATTCTTCTCTCCTTGGACTGAAAGGCCTGAGAGTTACTTCCTTGACAGACCGCTCACTTTTTCCCCAGGTGATGTTAGTCACTATTTTCTTCTTTCCATTTTGTCTTTCTGTGGCTGCTCAGCAGGCCCTGCCAACCTGTACTCCCTTCACAGCAGTCTCCCAGGTTTCTGTCCTAAACTCACCATCCAGGTGGCTTCACTTGTCCACCCCCTGGTTTTCTGCCTTCACCTCCTCTTATACGGTGCTAATTCTGGTACCACTCCACACACATCATGTTAAAACTAGCAGTAGTAATTCTTTACTCTGCTATCATAAGGCTGTCTAGGAGTCATTCACCAGGGGAGTGAGGCAGATTGCAGGTTCCTAACTTCTTAGATGTAGTTATGAAGAAAAAGTTGTATATCCTCAGCCTGTTGCACTAGCACACGTTGTCCATTCCTGACTGTCAGCTTCCACCCAGGACACCGAATCCCAATCACAAAATCTGGCTCCTTGATTGAGAAGATGCCTTGCCTTGTTATTCTAACTGCATCAACCTGCACTGAGTGCATAGGAAACAAAATACTCTTACCCATGTCCTGTGCAATTCTGAATGTTGCCAATGCACATCGGTGCCCAAGGCCATGACCTTTATATCTCCCCACTTACCCACTTCTATGCTTCAGCACATGCTGTCAAACTTGAAAAGCCAGTGAGTTTCTGCTTATCTTTCCTCCCTCCATTTTCTTCTTCTCCCTTACCCATACAGGCTTGTAAATCTAAAAGAGGAATATGGCTCCACACAAGTTTTTGGAAAACACCTTCCTTGGTTTATAAGTCTTCTCATTACAAGGTACAACAAAGCTCACAGAGGAGAAGGAAAGTAATTGTAATTCTATCAAGACTTCTAATTCAAGCAAACTGCTTCAAAATGTTAATAGATTTCTAACACAATACCAGCTAATCCTACACTGTCAATTTATATAGTAGGAGAATCACCTGCACTGACATGTTTAATGTGCTTTTTGTAGCTAACCACCTTGAGCTGTGATCTCATCAGTTCTCATTAGGCAAATGAAGCAGAGGTGGGTCAGTCTGTGGATGGGAGACCTCTGGGGACAGCTGGGTGCTGTAGCATGCTTAGGCCAGGAAATATGTTCAGCCACGAAGGAAGTTGTGCCACGGCAGCCCGTCGTCCCACCCAGCCCCGTGTCCTGCTGCAGACTTCCCAGTGACAGCCAGCAAATCTCTGCACCTCCCTTTCGCCTCCACTTCACCCTCCTCTGAGCAGGCAGCAGACATGGCGATGGTGACTCGCTGCAGGAGGTGACATTCTTCCCTATGGGTCCATATTAAACTAACATCGCAGCAAGTGGCAGGAGGCACTCTGCTAATAGAGGTTTTGTCCTTGGGTTGAGAAATAAAACATTACCTGACTTGTGATCATTAAAAATCCCGCAGCACTTTTCACCAGACTGGGATTTAACGCTGGTATCCTGATCATATTCCAATGTGGGTTATTGTATTTTACCTACTTAAATTCCTCTGATGCACCAGCTGCATCCTCCTATTCACCTCCTGAGCTGAAATTGGTAGCACCAGCAATGCAAAGGTCGCTACTACATGCTGCCCTGCTGATGTCTGTGTTTTAGCAAAGTGTATTGCTTCCTACATACAGAGCTTCAAATTCTTTGTAGAGCAACTTGATGCATGTGAATGATGCTATATATATGCAAAAAATAATCAGTCAATAACAGGAAAATTGTGGAGCATGAAAGGATTTCAAAATAAATTACTCTACTCTCCCCACAAATCATTAACTTAAAAATCAGAAAATACAGCATATACAAAAATTAATATCTTGGTCAGGTGAAGAAGTAAACATTTCTCTAATATAACTGAGAGCACAGATATCGATTTCTGAGCAGATAGGGTACTGCAGCCTCTAGCAATCCTATGATTAAATCACTAGCTTCAGCTCTGGCATCCGTGTTTCCTTCAGTTAAAAAAAAATTAAAAATATATAAGCAGAGGATACCTCCAGATCCATAGAGCCATTCCTCTGAGTAAACTAGCAAAATGTAAATATTTCCCTGAGGGGTTTTGATCTAGTGTTAGATTATCTGACTGAGGTTGATCATTTTAGTACTTCTTTGAACAGGAAGTAGTTTCTGCCTTTCAGACTTCATTCCTTAAAGCTTCAGATAGAAATAAATTAAAAACTGCAACCAGCCTCTGTGACAGGTCTTTCTGAGTACTCTGCAGGCAAACAAATTTGCTGGTCCCATAGGTTCTGACCTGAGTCTCCAGAAAGTTAACCACCACTCTTTCCTTTGGTTTTACTGCATTTAAACCAAGGATTCCCACTTGGAGGCAGCAGGCACTGTGAAGATACAGTACTTCCACTGCCAGAAATGGAAGGTTTCATATAACTCAACAGCATCAGCAACAACTATGGAGTGCAAAGACCTTTTAAACTCTGCAACTTGCCATCAGAGCAATCTGTGCCATAAAATATGCAAACAAATTTGGAGATCTGATTAAAAAAATCCACTAAAATAAGTGAGCTGGATTAATTTAGAGGAAATCAAAACCTAAAGATGCCTTAGTAAAGGAAAGTTTGTTTATTAATGATCATTACACTTCTAATAGATTCAACATTCAGTTCAAGAAAGTTTATCATCTTACCTGTCTTATCCATTTTATCTTAAGGAACACCACACAAACATAAAGTTATATAAAAATTTCTTTAAAGCTGCCTTAAATGGCTCAGATATTCAGGACTTGAAGTGGTATACAAAGGAACACATTTTCCATTTTAATTAAAACAATGAGAAACTAGAACATTAAACCTATTGAATTTTTTATGTATAAATTAAATGAGGAACTTAAATGACAAAGCCAAGAATGGAGCTGTTGAACTATATGGAACTATTGAAACAGCAGCCCCAAGCAGAATGATCTGTTAAAAAGGATTAGAGAAGAAATTCTCTAAATATTAATAAAAAAGAGAAGTTACTGGAAATTATACTTCTTAATTTAACACCATTTATTCCTTATAAATATTTTCTATTTAAGGCCTAATATACATTAAATATTGATAAAATCTTTATTAAAACAGTTTCACAGTGCCACAATAATTTTTTAATTCCTGAAACAATAGGACAAAGAAGTCTTAAATTAGCAGATTAGATTACTAGGAAATTAACAGTCCATAGGGAGTTCCCTGCAGACCTACAGACCCACCAAAGCAACTTCTGCCCCATGGCCCAGTTACCTCTGGCCAGTGGAGGGCTGTGCCCTGGGAACATGGAAAGGGTCACATGCGGTGCCACCTGAACACACTCGCCTGCCTGATTCCTGCCAAGACATCTTTGGTCACTCCAGGAAACAAAAATCTATTAGTGCAATTATTACAAACACAGTGCTATAGTAAACAGATTGTAGAATAAAAAATGTACACTATAGGGAGCTTGTGCTACATGAAGACTCTTTGTGGCAATAATCTTTCATCAAGAAAAACTTGTTCATACTACCTCTCACTCATTACTTCATTGGAAAAGGTAGTTATAGTTTTCAAATGTGTAAATGTGCTTTTATTTTATGTATCTTTTTTTTTGTTCCTTCCACCTTCCCTTCCTCCCTAACACGTTTTTATATCTCTTTGTGACAGTGATACTATCTCAAAAGTAGTACGTTTTGCTAGTGTTTGTTACTATTGCTATCAATATTTTCAGCCAATCTTTTAATGTAAACTCCTTTAATTCAACTCAAGGGTAATTTGTTTTGAAAACGATGTAAAAACATACCCAATTTTTCTTACACAAGTGTTAAGGTAATACAATTTAGCAATCAGCAACCACTATTATTACCATTTTTCTGAACTCTAATAATCTACATTTTATTCAGTTTCAAAAGTGCTGGGTTTGGCTGAGGTAGAGTTAATTTTCTTCACAGTAGCTGGCAAGGGGCTATGTTCTGGATTTCTTCTGGGGACAGTGTTGATGACACAGGGATGTTTTCATTACTGCTGAGCAGTGCCTGCACAGAGTCAAGGCCTTTTCTGCCTCTCCCCCCACCCCACCAGCGAGCAGGCTGAGAGTGCACAAGAAGCTGGGAGGGGACACAGCCAGGACAACTGACCCAAACTGACCACAGGGATATCCATAACACATGGTGTCCTGCTCAGCAATGAATCTAGGAGGAAGGTTGGCGGGAAGGCTGCTGCTTGGGGACTGTCTGGGCATTGGTCAGTTGGTGGTGAGCAACTGTTTAGATTTGCATCACTTGTCTGTCTTGGGTTTTATTTCTCTTTGGTATTTTCCTTTTCATTACAATTTATTATTATTATTTTATTTCAATTATTAAACTGCTTTTATCTCAACCTACAAGTTTTCTCACTTTCACCCTCCCCATTCTCTTCCCCCTGACCCACTGAGGGGGGGAGCAAGTGTGCCACTGTGAGGTGCTTAGTTGCTGGCTGGGGTTAAACCGTGACACAAAACTAACAGTCAGAATGGTTTGGTTACTCATAAATAACTGTAAGCACATCTTAAGCATCTTCAAAGCAAACATGAAACCATAGCCAACTGACATCAGGGCAGGAATCTGAAATTTGGCATTTCCAGAAAATGTTAGATTATCTTATGAACAGAGAGACATAAGTGTAGACACGTAGATGTGGTGCTTAGGGACATGGTTGAGTGGTGGATTTGGCAGTGCTGGGTTAATGGTTGGACTTGATGATCTTAAAGGTCTCTTCCAACCTAAACAGTTCTATGATTCTAAGTGGAAGAATCTGACTCTGTATTTATTAGCTTTAGTGTGTTCTTGCCTTGCAAACTTTTCAGTGGAATAATACAACAGATCTTAGCAAATGCTTAAATCACTTCTAGTATTGACCTTGTCCTGCTATCGTTCATCATAGGGATGTACATATCATAAGCTTGTCTTCAATTTTCAGTAATATATTGAGAAGATGAAGGGAACAGAAGAGTAATAGCAAATGCAACAGCATTTTTTTTCCCCTTTTGAAATTTCCTGAACTGCACTCTGCTTTCAAAGCAATAAGCTTTCTGGGCATATTGTAGAAAACAGCAGAGGATTCATACTCATAGCTTCAGAAACAGGTTTTCCCACTTTTTGTTAGTCATACAAAAGTGATGCCTGCATTTTATAATTGCTCAGTAATACTCTTTATTCCATCCCTCATAGCCACAGGATGAGTGGGATTATATAATTTGCATACAGGGGAACAGTTACCTATCACCTCACTGCACATGGATGAGGGAGTATTTTGCTTTAGTGATTAGACTGAAGAGTGTTTTATCCTACTGTCGTGGTGTAGCCCCAGTCAGCAGCTAAGCACCTCCCAGCCGCTCGCTCACTCACCCCCCCACCCCAGTGGGATGGGGGAAAGAATCGGAAGACAAAAGCAAGAAAGTTCATGGATTGAGATAAGAACAGTTTAATAATTAAAATAAAACAGTAATAGTAATAATAATAACAATAATAATATAATTAAAAGGAAAATAATAAAAAAGAGAGAGAGAGGTGGAACCTGGGGAGGAGGAAAAAAATCAACCAAACCACAAGTGCTGCAACTGCTCACCACCTGCCGACCGACACCGCCAGTCCCTGAGCCACAATCGCTGCCTCACCCAGCCAACTCCCCCCAGTTAATATACTGGGCATGACGTCATATGATATGGAATATCCCCTTGGACGGTTTGGATCAGCTGTTTTGGACCCGTTCCCTCCAGGCTTCTTGTGCGCCTGGCATAGCATGGGAAGCTGGAAAAGTCCTTGACTAGTGTAAGCACTACCTAGCAACAACTAAAACATCAGTGTGTTATCACATTATTTTCATACTAAATCCAAAACACAGCACTATACCAGCTACAGTGAAGAGAATTAAGTCTATCCCAGCTAAAACCATGACACCTACTTAAAGTTTGCCTTGCTCCATGTGCCAGAGCATTTCATCTTGAGAAAAGAAGGCAAACCTCACTAACTTAACTCCCATTTTAGATTATTTCTCCTCTATGGAAGAAGTAAAGTAGGTGTTGACATACACAGAGTGCATGCACATGATCAGAGGATGGAACACCTCTCCTATGAAGAAAGGCTGACAGAGTTGGGATTGTTCAGCCTGGAGAAGAGAAGGCTGCGGGGCACCTTATTGTGGCCTTTCAATATTTAAGGGGGCTTATAAGAAAGATGGGGACAAAATTTTTAGTAGGGCCAGTTGCAATAGGACAAGGAGTAATGGATTTTAAACTAAAAGAGAGTAGATTCAGACTAGATCTAAGGAAGAAATGTTTTACAATGAGGGTGGTGAAACACTGGAACAGGTTGCCCAGAGAGGTTGTGGAGGCCCCATCCCTGGAAACATTCAAGGTCAGGTTGGACGGGGCTCTGAGCAACCTGGTCTAGTTGGGGATGTCCCTGCTCACTGCAGGGGGGTTGGACTAGATGGCCTTTAAAGGTCCCTTCCAACCCAAACTGTTCTATGACTCTATTCACTGCATTCAGCTGTTTATAACTACTAGTGAAAAAACTTTTCCCAACACTGCCAAACTCTTTCTGAGAGCAAAGACTGTTCTTTTGACCCAAAGAGTCTCCATACTGAAGGCAAGAACCACGTTTAGTTTTATGGAGTAGAATTTTAAATTTAAACAAACGATTTTTCAGTCCTTAGGCTCTCATCTCCATGGCAACCAGGGACATTTGGGAAAATCTTGCAACTATGGAGTAGACACACGCTTTATATATTATTAATGTAATATTTCCTAAAGGAAAGTCCAGATGACTGTGAATTCCTTCTGTTTTCTATACCTGTCTTGGCTTTATTTTCTAAGGTATTCTTGTTCTACCCAGCTGTCCTCCAATTTCAGCACAATTAAAACAGAGCCTTCCCTCTTTTCCTTCCCTAAATATTTTCCCATCAGTTTAGCCTCAGGACAACCCTAACTTTCCTCCCACTCAGTTACACAACTTGCAATTATTTTTGAGTTGTCCATCTATATAATCCCACGCAATATCATCTAGATTTTGAAGGTTCCTCAGGCACAAGATATTTAAGAACTTGGGGTGTCTGGAATGAGAGGAGAAACAGGTTTTCATCCAGTCTTCATTCTGTTGTGTCTCAGCTACTGCAGTTTCCAACCCTCTGGCCAAAATACCATGTGTCTTCACTTCTACCTGTTCAAATTTTCTGCCAAAATAACTGCTCTGGCTCATACGTTTCTGGCACCATCTCCCTCATTCATCTCTACAAATTTCTTCCTGAGTATAAGACATTTTATGAGTCAGCCATTTTATACTTACTATCACCAGCACTATCGCTGTAGAAGGTAGGAAGGTAAAAGTGACTATCTGAATATACCAAGGAGAACAGCAGTAACATTTTTTAATGCATAAAACTATATTCAGAATTCCTGCTTCTGTTTCACTCAGAATCAAGATGCAGCTGCTGGTGAGTCAGCAGTTCTCCATTGCTTTATGGTCTTTTGCCTCATCAGACCTATGAAAACCTCACAAGTATAAGGCAGTTTATATGCTACCAACATGGACTAAAATATTTTTTCCAGAATTATTTCACTTCCACCTTATCCTTACTTACTTTGATGTATCAGTTATCTCTCATTATATCTAGATTGGAAGATCTGTGGGACAAATTTCATTTTCTTTCTCTACTTTTGTATACAGAACATGATGCACCTGTAAAGCTTGAATCCTTAGATTCCGCTACAAGATAAATAGCCATCTCTAACAAAGAACGGGCATATTTGCAGCACATTGAGCTCGGGCTAGGGAAACAGGGCAGAGTCAGACTAATGTAGATCATCACAGGTGGATCCTGCAAGACAAAATGCTGGATCATTTATTCTGTTGCTCCTTGGTGTTCCACTGATCACAGAAAAACTGTTGGGTTTTAACCAATGTTGTAATTGTTTGAGGTTCTTTTTTTTCCCCTCTGTATATTTGATTTCCATGGTGAGAACAAGGAGTCATGGCTGGGAATACATATCCTGTTTTTTAACCCATTTATAATACAACAGTTGGGAAAAAAAAGAAAAAAAAAAGAAAAAATACTTAGAGTAAAAGAAGATTATAGGAACAGTGGATCATAAATATTCTATTTTTTCATAATGTAATACATTCAAACTTACACTGTAGCTCTGCAATACTGCTTGGAGCTTTCAGTATTAAGTGATGTTTTATGTGATAGCATTAGGGTTTTTTTTTTAAGCTTAATATATTTTTGTTAGTGTACCATCAGATAGCTAATAAGGTATAAAAAAAGTCATTAGCTTAACCTCAGAAAGATATCTTAACTAGTGAACTATGAAATTCTGAGCTCTTTTAAGCATCACCTGGAGAACTGGGAGGCATCTTCCATCCCTTTAATTCAAAAATCTGAAATTGAATATCCTGCTATACTTGAATAAGCAAATAATAAGTGCTGCTTATGCAGTTAGCTCACAGATGTGGTCACTGCAAGAAAAGGCAAGAAAGCAGAAGCATATGTGACCAAAAAACTGAAAAGATATTAATGAGATTTCAAATGGAAAGTGAAAACCTGAAGTCATCATACACTTAAAAGAGACTGAAACTAAAAAGCTGGGTTTTTTAGACAAAAACAAGAAATAAAGTCATCTAAAGATGCCTTTATCTAAAGAACTGTGTCATCTCATTAAATAAACCCAGTCGAGCAATTTGATCTGCAGAGCTGAACTTGTATATCCAAAGACAATTCCAAGGAAGCCCATGGGATTCTTCATGGGTTGCAAGACAAAAATTACATGATGAATTAATTAAATGTTTTTTATATTCTGTATAACTTTATAATTAGCATTGTTTACATATCTATATCTCTCTATATAGATACATATACACACAGCTAAAAGCTGGTCATTTGCAATGGCCTGTTGTTAAATACTGAAAAATCTGAAAAATCAAATTGTTAACAGCAAGCACAGAGTTATAGTTCATTGAATATGGCCCATTCTAAACAGAAGAAACTTCCTCAGAAAACACCTGCATAATGGACTCAAATCAAGATTCCATAATTTGTAGTCCAACTTAGTCTCCTTTGTTTAATCTGGAAAGCTACTAAGCATACAGGGTAGTGAGGGATAGCCAGTGGCTGAACAATATATTGCAAGTTAACATACCTTTAGATGTAGCTGGCATTAAAATATAGAGTAACAATGTAATTTAAAAACTGTTAAATAGAGATCTAGTAGACCAGAATTGCAAATTTATTAAAAGATATGGAACAAATTATTCCAGATGTGGATTAATATTTGCTTGAGTTTGAACCCATGATTTTGTAACTCAAACCCTTCCTCATATTCCATCTCTACTAATTACAACAATTCTTTCTTCATTACCAAGGCAAAGATATATCAGAAATAGGCGGGAAAAAATACAAAATTTTTTCTCACCTTTACTACAGCAAACCTTTATCATATTTTACAGTCCATATTAAAAAATAGAGAGGCTTTTTCTATTTATCTTCTTAAACATACAGTAGAAACAAGGCCAGCTATTTCACTTCCTCTGTTCTTAAATACTCCACTGTTTTCTTGTCCATTTTACCATTACATCTCAGATGAAATCTCAACTTATTTTTCATGCTCCCAACTCATTTTTTTGCCATTGCAGTTATCTCTGTAAGTATATTATATGTGTAAATGAAGCATCTAGACAATGAATTCTTATGAAAAGATTATACAACAAGAAAAAAGCATGCTTTAGTATACGAGCCAGATTCTCCACAGCTACTTATAACAAACTAATAGAAATGCTGTACAACGGGAAGCATAGCTTGATGTCATGTAAAAATAGGATTCACCCACCCCCTTCTGTTTTCTTCAACAGAACCATCAACAAGGAGAAAATAATATGGCTAGTTTTTATGAATTTTTTTTTTAAAACTTTATAAATCATTAAAATAAGCTACTCTTTCTCAGAAAAACCTGTCTCTCTGTGAATGAATACACTTAAACAGGATTTATTCCTACTTCTGCCTTTGGATGTATTCACACATGTTATGCATTCCTTGCTGTCTGGTCATAGGTACAAAATTACGTCAAAGGAAGGATATATTTTAATTTTGTGACTTCAGAGCACTAGGGTGCATGTCAGAATGTACGCAGACAGCCCCACTCCCACAGCTATTGCCTTTTCTGCTTTTCATAGGTTTATATCAGTTGACCAATACAGCTCAATAGCCCACGTTTTAGTTTCTTGAATCCCAGACCATTAAGGACCATCTATTTCTGGAAGCTGCACTTAGTATTTGAATAGCTTAAGATCAATGCATTTAGTGCCGACAGCTGTTTATCACACCAAGCTAAGAAAAAGTTCAGCTGAAAAAACCCTTCTGCTGTAAGAAGAGCTGTTATGTATCCTAACTGATACAAAAAACTAAATACATCATCTCTATAGTAGGGACTAGCAGGTTGCCACATCAACAAGGTGGAAAAGAAGAAATAAAAACCTGCTGTTGATAAAAGATTGCGGGACTCCACTCATCAGTCTTTGACAAAAGTGTCATGGAATGAGTTTGTTGTGCTTGGATGATGAGAACTTGGTCATACCATCTGATTTAGAACAGAGTTTAGTTAAACACAGACACATGCAGGTGCCGAGTATAAGCAACCTGATCCATCCAGCTACAGTGAGTTGAGCAGCAATGACATCTGTTAGAATTTGTCTAAAGATCTAGATGCCTGCACCTACCACGTGGCTTGTGGTTTTTCCCCACAGGGAAAGCATCACCTTTCCTGACCTGCTGGGGATGTTCTGCCTAATGCAACACAGGAAGCTGTTGGCTGCCTTTGCTGCAAGAGTGCATGGTCAGGCCATGGTCAACTTGATGCCCACCAGAGTCCCCAGGTCATCTTCTGACCACCTGCTTTTCAGCCAGTCAACCCATGCCAGTGCATGAGGTTATTCTTTTCCAGGTGCAGGACTTTGCATTTGCTTTTGTTTGAAATTTTTCACCAACCTGCTTCACCTGCATTAAACGATAAAATTAATTTGTACCACAAGGACCCATGCACAGATGATGAACTGAGTCTAAGAAACAGTATCACAGCACATGCAGTTAGAGAGGATGAGAAACAAAAAAAAAAAAAAGAAAAGAGAAAAAAATATTTGGAATAACCTTGCAGAATGACAGAAGGAATAAAAAGTTGTTAATGATACACCAAAACAGTGACAGCATATTCTTCATTCAGCTTGTAAACTTCTATCATAAAACTATGCACGAGACAAAGGAATTGCAGGACACATGCCTCAAATATTCCTCTTCCTTTGCAAATTTCATCCTAGAAATATGCTTAGGTTTTTAAAAAAAAGTACTTATAAAATGTTCACCTTCACAAACTAAGTTTTCATTCAAATATTCCATGTATTATAAGCAGAGCTGGCAACCACAGCTGTAAGTAGAGCCTACTAGCCACTTTCCATGGCAGGACTCTCTCTTCATTTGATTATACTTATACCCTTATTGTTCCAAGGCTGAATTTTTTTTCTTCCTTTTTTCTTTTTTTTTTAAAAAATATGTCATTTAACATATTTCTGCTTCTTCCAAGAAATAAACTAATTTTACTGAAGGGATCATCCTGATCTGAGAATATTCAGATTGTTCTCCCAACTGAATATCCCCCTATTCCACTAAGTTAAAAGCTTCCGAGAATCTCCAAGAATTATGTGTCCTTTGCTACAGAGTCTCGAAAGTGAGAACAGGGACACTGGCAACACAGAAGAGAGAACAGTACCATTTTCTAGTGTATAGCAAAGCAAAACCATACATTCAAATGTCATTCCTCCCTACATCATCCCTTAAAATAATCATGAAAACTTAGAGTCCCCTTCCTCTATTCATATTGGAAGTAAGCTGATAAAAGGTATCTGCAGTCATTAAAGAAGTATTTTTGCACATTCACTGTGGACAATCATTTTACACCTTTGGGCATTAAGTGTATGCTGGGATAAATGAAAATGAATTTTGATTGAGACCTAGCTCTACAAAGTAAGGTCCGTTACAGGAAAAACAGAATGCCATATTGACATCAGATGCAAAAGTAGAACCATCAACAATCGGTTGCAGCTAGTATATGACAAAGATATCCAGAAATTCAACAGAAGCACCAAACGCTGCCAAGCCAACATGCAAATATGATGTGCAAATATATTTAGAAACACATAGGGATATAAAAAAATAGAAATAACCAAGCGCTTGCAAATTCTTTTTCTGAATACCTATAAAACATGTACTCCTAAGGATGTTTCAGTTCTAAGCACTTAAAGATTTTGGCCCGTGCTCGGTTCAAGCTAGCACTGAATTTCTTAATAGACCAAAGCTAGCAACGGATTCTGATTCAGCAGTCGATCCCACTGACAAGCTGTAAGGAGACAAAGAACTACAGCAAATTCAGTACTTTTGCCCCTGGAAACAAGTCCATTAATTTCCTTTGCGATTACAAGACAATAAAATAGATGAGGTAGAATTATAGTTGGATGCATGTGAGTTTGCAGTTTTAGTACCACCTGGCTTAAAAAGAAAATAATTACAAAATTCCACAAAAATTTTATTAAAGTTCTGATGTGTGCAACTGAATGAAAAGCAGGTAGTAACTACATACCTGAACATTCAGGTCCCCATTACCACAACTGTCTGTAGGTGAGTTCAAATTGCAAGCTTCTACCTAAAACTTGAACTCGCTCTCTAAATCACTTTGAGTTTCACATGACACACAGTGACATAGTCAATATACATAAATATATCTCCTGGAGATGATTTGAACGAGATTGCAGCATATATTTCAGGACATGCACACACACAAAAAAAAAAAGGGAAAAAAAAAAAAGAATAAATCTAAAGTGCTCTAACCAGTACCAATATCCCTGCTGTGTTTCTCATAAAACTGTATATTGCTATGTGTATTAAATATTTAGGCTGTTACCAGCTCAAAGCATCTGGAGAAATGATGGCATATGTCTTAATCTGTACAATTATCTATCAAAAAAAGCAAAAGACAAAGTTATCAGATATAAAATATCAATCAGTAGGGAAGAAGCCATATCTTTAAATACTAGCATTCAGAGTTTTAAAGAAACAGGAGCACAGTAATGAAAACCAATCAGAACCAAAGAACAAGTTAATTGATTTTTGTCATTTATTTTGCCATTCGTTCCATCTTCTTCAGTTTAGTTTTCCTATCAATTGTTTTGCCAAATCAATCTTAATGAATTATTCCATCGGGCACAGATTAAGTAATAGCTCACCTAGAAGAAAAGGTAGCATCCTATGGAATGTGCATAGATTTTCCAGGAATACTTTTACTATGTTCAGTGAATCCATTCACGGTGTTTTCTTTTATTCCTTTTCAATTAATTTGCAGCCCAAGAATTTCCAGGGCAACATAATCTTGAAGTTTTATGAATTAACATAGAAAGAAGTTGCTTGTTAGAACTCTTTTAAAAGTACTACAGTTGTGAAGAACAAAACACCATCTGAATTGAGACAAGATATGTGGCTGAAAGCAGTTTCCAGCCTCAGGAAGATTTACACATTAAGCAGTGAAATGTATGAAATAGTTAGAATACGATAAATAATAATAAAAAAATTCCTTTTCACTTTAGTGTATATCCAACAGCTGTTTCCGTATAAATATTTCCGTATAAATACATCTGGATACCTAATGCGACTGAGGCAACTGGAAAAATGTTTTTACTGAGAAGGCAAACAAATTTTCTGGTAATTATGTCTCACATAATGGACAATACCAGTTTATCTTCAGGAACAGTTAATGCAACAGAGAAATATTTGATCAGTGCTAAAGCCTGAGTTATGACTTCTCTAATGTGAATACGTTGGGGACAAGCAAAGGCAAGGATCTGATCCTAGAACAAACTGGTTGACAAGGCCTCAGAGTGCATCATGTTGCATAGCTGACTGTCAGCATGACAGGGTAAGCAGAACAAGGCTAAGGACTAACTCATCCTTGGTACCTGGAAGTGGGAATTAAGGGGAACCAAGCAGCACAGACCACGGTAGAGATAGCAAAATAAATATAGTTACATTTAGGCAGTCTTTCAAATGCCCTAAGAACTTAGTTAATAAGTTCTGCAGCAGCAAGAACCTCATGGACTACAGCAGCACAGGAAATGAATGTTTCCAAATTCATAGGAAAGTTCTTAAATTTCTAGGAAAATTTCTAGGAAAATCCCACATTCTCAGAGCTGACCTCTGGGAAACTGTAAATACACATAAGGGAGATGAAGACAGAGTAAGTTTTTTTAATGACTTTATTTCCCCACAAAGATCAAAATCTAAAAGAAATATGTGTATGAATGAGTTATCTGTACGTATATGTTGTTGTATTCAACAATGTATTTATAAGTTATAGTCTTTGCCACATTAAAGGTACAATCTCTGCTTAGTGGGATGTAAATTATATAGGATAAAGTCCTCAGATCCCACTGAAATCAAGGAGAGCTTTACTTTGGTTTAGCCATAGGCAGAATTTCACTTACAGGGCTTGTAAGGAGAAATTTCCAGCACGCACAGATGTAGTGTGTCTAAGTTAGGCAGCCACATCTTTTCAGTCCCCTGCCTCTCTTATTTCTTACATTATCACTGATATTTCCACTAAAAGTTTTCCTGAATTGAAGTTTCCTCTAATAACATGACCCTCCTTCAGTATGAAACACATCTAAATAAGATGACATATTTAGATGGTAGGTAAATCCTTAATGCCAACACAAACAGCTTCAGAGGAGGGAAAATGTTGTTTCATTCTTAAAAGGAGATAAAAATACCAACGGATAATATGGTCAAACAGGGCTTGATCACAATTTATTTCTGACCTTTTAGTGTCTTCTGTTCTCAATGATTTTCTGTCATTTCTGCCTAGCTTGGACCTGAGACCTGTCCCAGAGGTATTTAGCTTTATGTTGCTACTTAACTTTCAACCTCTATTTTCAGGATTGGAAGATAAGTAACTAATTGACACTGAGATATCCAAGGGTTTATCAGCTGTCCAGATCTACTAAGTTGGAAAAAGCCCTACACTTGGAAACTTTTTCATAGTCATTCTGCGTGAAAGATAGTTTTATATGATAACTTGGTTACAGCCTACTCCTGTCAGTGTCATTATCTAAGACCACAATGATTACTTGCCTGCTGTTCTGCTAGGCAGCAATTACTTTCATTTTAAACTTATCGCTTCTATCTTGAAGTGAAACAGAATAGACTCATGTAAAAAACCACTAAATATAAACAAACATGCACTTCTCTATTATAACCTTCCTCTTTAAGTGTCACTGGTTGTTATCCAAAGAAACATATTCTGTTTCTGTTTATAGGCGCCCACCTAGTACACACAAAATGCTGGTGATGTATGGAAAATTTCTCCTCTGGTGTTTATGCTGCCATGTGTTTTATCTTGCACCACCTTGCTTTTTATTTTTGCGTATAACATCTGAGTGGCTGACAAAACACAGATGTTGCAGGAAGGTAAAAGAATGATTTGAAACACAGTTCTGTATTTTGCTGTGCTTTAAAACAGCCATTTATGGGGAAGTATTAAACACTATTGAGAAAAACGACTCTTCAGAAGACAGACAGACACTAGCCCATACAGGTACACATGTGTACACAGATTACATCAAGATAACAAGATAACAGCAAAATGCTTAAAATATATGCTCATATTTTAGAAAAAGGAAAAAAAAAAGCAAAGCCACACATCCGTCAAGTCTGTTGTTTATCCAAAGCAGTTATTGCCCTTGAGTTACATTTCTAGACCTTATTGAAGAACAAGCGATACATTGTTAACGTTTAGATCAATAAACAATTATTGTTCTTTGTGAGATGCTGAAAGGGGATTTAGAGAGTTTCAGGTAAGAAGCATAATTTACCAGCTAGCTGTCAAACAATTGCAACACATTCTTTCTCTGCAACCTCCCCCTCCCCTGCCCCCATCCTTCTATTTGTGCAGGCTTCAGCAGAGACCACGTCTGATATTAGCCAGCTTGTTGCCCCATGGTGCGACACAGACTCACCATGGGATCAGCAGGCTCCTTCAGTTCCTTTCAGTAGCAAGTATGGCTCCAGCAGGGATTTTGAATGCTTCTTATCTGAGGCTCCCCAACAGCTATTATTCACCTGAACTATTGCTTCATCAACTTGTAATGATATTAGCTTTTAAATAAAATATGGAGTTCAACTTACAAGTTCGCATCCTTGCAAACACATAAATAATGCTATGTGAAGAGCTTTTTCCAAACCGAAAAACAAAACACGACCTCCATTTTCTTTAGAAGTCAAGTAATTAACGTTGCCAGCCACAAGCGTTTTCTAAATAATGAAAGGCCTGAAATCTCAAACACTGTGTCTGTTTCCCTTATTCATACCCACAAGCTCCAGTGTTTACACTTGCCCACCTATAATGGCGTTTGTGCAAAAACCTCCTGGAGTGGGAAATTTTAGCTTTTTCTAATAATAAGGTTATCGATCAGCTGGGTTTACTAACATCAGTATAGCGTCATCCCATTTCTTTCTCCTCATTTTCTCAATTGCTTAAAGAATCTTTCTTCTAAAAAACATCCCCTTCCTCTGCCTTGTTACTGCCTTCACAAGGCTTAGTTTGATCAATTGCTTCAAGAATGAAGTTTAGATCCATGACCGTGGTAGGATCTATAAAATAGATCATAAATTGTTCCTGAAAGAGCTTAGTAATGATAGTTTGCTAACACCTGCAACTACTAAATTCTCTTCTGATTTTTAGAACGACAAGAACAACTAAATCCCAGAAAACCTTAATAACAATGTGTCACCAAAACCAGTTATTGTGAAGTGAGTAGAATAGGAGCCTAACTGATGTTCTCTACAGGTCACTGGTATTATTAAAATAAATTCTGCCCTCAGACCAGATTCTCCTTTCCCTTGTTCCAATACATCTCTGTGTTTGTACTCAGGTGCTCCAGGGCCATTTCATGGCAACAAATCAGTACCTTGTAAACATGCAGCAACTTTCATTCAAAACACTGATCGCAAAGTGCTATACAAGCATTAAAAGTCCAGTTAGTGCTATTATGTTTTGTGGATAAAAGAACATAGTAAGAAGCTCGTGTCTGGCTATTGAAAAAGACTTTGCAAAAGCTCTGGGTAAAAACCCAGGCACTCTAAATAATCTGACTCCAACCTCTGAACATGGAGTTGACAACAGCTTCTTACTTCACCGCTAGCTAAGAGTTATTCACCTTGCACCAGTCTAAATACATTAATGTGTTATGTCTTGTACCCCACCTTGTGACATTAAATTCATTTTGTATGTGTTTTATATGTGTATGTGACCTTGTGCTCTTCTCTCCTCAGCTTGTTTCATGGGCAGCAGAGGGGACCTACCGGATGATCTGTCATATCAATTCTCACTACCTGCCACAGAAATCTACATGAAACAGGAAAAAGCAGCACACCCTTTACTATACACACAATAAACTTGTGGTAGGAATTATCTCACCTTAATAAATAAATAAGGAACAGTACATCAACAAAATTTCCCACCACATATATTTTTAAAGTATAACAGGTTAGCATCATCGTCCCTATCATTTTGTCACTGTTGCCCAACAATCAATTAGATTGTTAAGATTAAAAAAAAATTAGAGGGAGGCAATTATATATTGGGATTTTAGAACCCTTCCTTGGATCATTTCAGAAGTTCTGAACAAACAATGAGAATTCAAACTACATAATTTCTCAAATGGTCATGAGGGTTCTTCATGCAGTCACTTGATGTGACAAGTGAGGTTTTAAGAAAAAACTAAAAATATTTTTAGATTTGCTAAATGTTACTAATGCTATACCAGAGAGTTCTGGCTGAGCAGGCTACGGCCGTTATCACATTACTGTAGATATGACATAATATTGATGATGCATAGACTACAAGAACTGACTCAGCCTTACTCCTTTGGTAAGCCACACATTAGAGGAAACAATATATCTAGAAAAATCTGAAGAAATTACACATTCCTCACGGCCAGGGTGACGTGCTGCGCATGACATGTTACTTCCACTATCCTCTGGTTGTTCCAGGGGAACAACTGCATTCCTCTCCCATTTTCTCCACTTGCCAAAGTGGATCTAGCAAAAAAAGAAGATGGCCACATCACCTACAGTATTTCTACTAACTTGGCAGTACTAATGCAGCTGTAGGGACAGTGGTCCTCCTTAGTGCTGTGGCATGCTCCATGTCCCTTATTTACATAATAAAATAAATCACATACATCCTTATTGCTTGTGCTTCTCTCTCCTCCTCACCTTAGTTTCTCCTTTTCTGTCATGGAGCTTTTGTCCAGGTGGATTTGGGGGCTGAGGGGTGGGGTGGGGTGGTTGTCCCAGGATTACCGGTTGACTGCTAGCTGTGTTCTTTATGAATTCGTACAACATTATTTTGAGTACCTTTTGTATTGAGAGTTGTGTACAAAATTAAACACGTCTCTCTTCACCAAGCAATGTTGTACATCCAGACATCTCAGACTACCTCACTGTTGAATACAGTTCTGTAATTGCATATCTCACTCTGAAGGAACTGAATGTTGGTAGGCTGGCATGACAGGGTCATTGCACCCCTGGGAGCATGCTAGACACCTGATGGGGGTGATCAGAGAACGCAGCTGCAGCTGCACAGGTTCTCTGGGCAGGGGCCAGCAGACCTGCACAAGTGCAGTGTCGATCATGAGCACTTTGGGCAGTGGCTGCACAGCCTGGATGGATGTTCAGACAGAGACAGAAGCTGGCTGAGGACATCAGTGCTAGCACCTTATGGTGCAGTGGCTTATTCCCCCCCTCAATAGTTTTCTGCTTTGACTCTTGGTTCAACAACCATTTTTTCTCTTCATGTTCATTTTCTTGCCAGTGCCCTTCACTCTTTCTAGGCTATAGATGTTGCTGCACATACCTCGTGCGCATCCCTCCCCTCTTGCGCCAACCTTCTGTAGGGATGTCTTTCCCTGATAAGGATGCACTACAAAAGAAGAAATCAAAGAGCAGCTGTTGATATTTATTGCTTCCTGTTTCAGTTTGCACTGACTGATTCATCAGCTTTCCAATTCTCCCCTCTTCTGTCTCAGTGAGGAGCCAGAGGCATTTTGGGAATATCCTTTTGGTGGATACAAATATGAGGAGTAAGGATAGAACAAAGTACCTTTCCTGTGATGTCTTGAAAAATCAAACAACCTTGAACAACCTCAGTAGTGGCATCACTACACACAACTACTCAAACCAGCTCAGGGCAGTACTATGGAATCAAGCAAAAGAAAAATATAAAGTTTAAGGCAGAACAGAGAGAAGTACGTAGTATTCTTTAAGGCAGTATGTTTGTACTTCAGAATTTACCTATGAGTTTTAATTTTTTTAAGACAGTTTTTACATTTCTGTAGAAATGCAGAAAATCCTTGCACTTTGTTATCTTATCTTCCCTACTGAAATTTTTCCTTCCTAACTGATCTGCAATAATCTCTTCAGATTACCTTGATGAGTGATAACCTATCACCCAAGCATCAATGCATTTGATATATTATTATTGAGTTTTAAGATGCTTTTTGTAGCATGAGAACACCACAAATCAGCAAAGGATCACTGAGAAACGGATTCAGCTCCATACAATATCACATAGGATCTATTTTTCATCATCAACAGAGAAATTGTTTCCAAACTGTACTTAAGTCTGAGGCTTGCAACACCTCCTGTAAGTATTTATATCAGTAGGTCTCATAGAACATATACCTCACTCTTCTTACATTCTTGTTAGTAACAGCAGGACGGCCTTACGGACTGCATGAAGGTGGCTTATATTCAAAAGAGCATTCTTTTTTTGGTGCATACCCTTTAAATAGCTATCCATCTAATAAACCTGCATAATTATTTTACATTTCCATAGTTGTGACATGCAGTTTCACTTATTTTGGAAAAATCTCTCGATACACTTATGTTTCCATGAGCTCATCAGGCAATAGGATGTTCCTTTCTCTGAGAACTGGAAGTCCTGGCATTCCCACCCTACACTTTCCAGCCATTTACATTTGTCCATACTATCAGAATAATTTAGAAAACAATCAAACTGAAAGACAGCATTTAGTCTGGGGAAGAATAAAGACTACCTTTTCAGATTTTGGTGTGTATTTCATGTATGTTTTATGTGTGTCTCAGAATAGATTTGGAAGCTTCTACCAGGTAATCCTTTAAAACCTTAACAGCAAGACATACTGCTGTGACTGCTATCAAGTATTTGGTTCTCTGTCAGCTAAGCAGAGCATCAAGTCACGTTTCCTTGCTTCACAAAGTTCTGTATCATTTTTACTCCAGTTAATTTCTTTTCTACCTGTCGATACGATAAGTGGGACAAGAGTGAATTCTCATGAGGGTGTGCGTCTGGCTTTTTTGCAATGGATAATTCAGAGCATCTTAAACGTATCAAGTGCATCAAGTATAACTTGACACACTGTAACATAGCTTGCTTAACAAAAGAGAAATCAGCAACTCAAAGATGTTTCACCAGTGAAAAAAATATCTAAGACTTCTAAATGGTAAACTTTGTATTTTGGTTTGAATGATTTTTGGAAGCATACTCTCCATCCTTTCCTTTCCTTTCCTTTTTTCCCTTTTAAACAAGTTTAGGAAAGTATGACCGGTTTATGATACTTTCTTCACTGCAGGCATAGCTGAGGGTAACATTTCCTCCTGTCTAAACAGAATTGCTTTGGTACCAACCTCCTATTTCCATTTTTAGAAAGAACAACTATTTCAAGTCAAACTTTGAATTTACGATTTTTTGGTTGCTATGCTGCCTCATTTAATATTAAACTCTTGAACTGCCGAAAAAATAATCAGAAAATGTTTTTTGCATGTTGCTTCAACATGCAACATTCACTGCAAGTGTTTTTTAATTAACTTTTCTCCTGACTTTTCACTATAACTCTTTTCAGACTCCTTTTGCCTGTGATGTGTAACCAGTAGAGGACAATGGAGAGAAAGAGTAAAATGCCAGCTCTGTTGAAATCACTGCCAAAACTTCCAACAGCTTTAACAAGGATATGACATAAGATCTCAAACAGCTGCCACAGGTGCCCTCCCCTCCCACTTACAGGCATGTGTAAGGGCATGAACTGTCCTGGAAAAAAAAAAAACCCAAACACTGTTTCAAGTGAGAGTGGGTATATAAGTTTCTGCTGACTGAACCAAGAAACTCTGGAGAGGTCTTTGGTTTGCTACTTGTCCTTTTCATCCTTGTTTCTCTGACTTCTTTCCTTATAACAAGACTCATTGTAACAAAAACCTGACACCCTTACAGCTGCTAAGAGGTTTGTGGCATTTCTTTGTCTCCACTGGACTGAGTTAGGAAAGCTTCAAGGTCATTTTCAAGATAAACCTGATCTTCCCCTACTTGTCATTAACAGGAGTGATGAAATGTTGTGACAGTGAAGTGTCTGTGATAACCTGTTGCAAAATAAAATGTCCACTATATATTTCTTCACAGTATGACATCACAAAGATAGACCTACAATGAAATACGCATTATTAAATTATGTAATACATAACTCTACCATCTATTCAGATCAATGCCACAAATTTAAACAGTGTCAGTAGAAGCAGGATTCTTAACAAAAATACTTATAATTATACTTGTAACACATAAGGATTGTTCTTCTGTATCACTGTGTCTCATTTTGAAAGGAAAAATGCATTTCATTATGGTTGTGCAAATATCTACTATTATTAATACCTATATTTTATGAGAGGACAATTTTTTCCTGACTCCAAAAATTCTGCCATTCTGTTTGTGGTTGTTTCTATCATAGGTGTATAATTGTGCATTCCTCAGAAGAATCATCATACTCTTATTTCATGCAGCAGTGAAGACACACTTCCCTGGCCTTCAAGCTTAAAGAAATGGTGCATTTTTCCTTGTGAACTAAGTTTAGGCCAGAAGATAAGTGAAAAGTATCAAAATGCCTATCAATGTAGTGAGCAAGACACTGAAATAAGATTGAGTTCCCAAGGTTTAGGCCCGTTCTCATTGCACCTCAAATTTATATAAGACTTTCAAAGAAATAAGAACTGTTGTTAGAAATAGTATTTTTCTCTTTAAGAGCATAGATAGGAATTCAGACAGGTGCTTTGGCATTTTCTTACAAATCGATGATAGCCTCCTGGACTGGGGGTTTTTCAGTTACACATTGGCTGAAGTTTTCTGAATGGTGGAAATCTAAATCAAGTGACAGTATGTCCTATGATGACCAATACAAATGTAATGATAGCCTATGCCACAAGTAAGATACATAAAATATTTTTCTACAGATAAATAAAATGTTCACTTTTCCCAGCCTCTGGGTATCTGTATTCGAGTTCTTCACCTGGAATTTCTTTAAAGGAAATTGCAAGAACAAGGGATGTGATTGACCTTGACTTAGGGTAGGCAGCTAAAGTAAATCAGACTAATCACAGTCTGCTTCTCTCTAGCATCGAAATAGGCAATCAAGACAACTATCTAACAGAATTAACTGATATATTCCAAGCAACTTAAAATTTTGAAATTCATTTCACTGAGCCCTGGGAGTACACAGCCTTTTCAACTAAGTACTTGTATCAGTCACGGTTTGGGAAGACATTCAAACAACTTCCTAAATTTCTTATGCCTGGACACTCAAGCCTCTCCCGTATGATACTGCTGTACCACAAAAAAAATTAAATGTTGAGATTAATATATGACTGTAGTTTGAGTCCTTCCTAATAGAATGCAGGAAAAGTATGCTGACTGATAAATTGAATCTTTGCCACAAAACACAGAATTGCTCTTTGTAACTGAAAAATTCACAGTTCATTGTAATTTGACATTGTTCTCCAACATCTGCAGACAACTGTTGGGCAAAACAGTCAGCAGCTCACAATACGCAATCAGTCACTGGCTCACAATATGCAAAGGCTAGGTATATTCTCCCTGACACATGATCACTGACCTTCCGTGAGGATGGCAGAGAGGCTGGAAGAGTGAGCCCACAGGTGCTCAGTAGCTGGTTAATGTTGAAACTGAATCTCAGCAGACAAATATGACTTTTTGATAGGTGGAGGGTACAGCTCTGAAGAGTTTGCAGCAAGATACATGCTCACGTGATGGATGTTATGCCACATTTACTCATTTTATGCTATATTTTGGGAACAAATTTGGATTTCTCACTGAAACTAAGTTCTCCAAATATTGATATCTTTATTAGCTACTCTTTCCTTCTGTATAGCAGTCTAGATCCCAGTCTGACAAAAGAAAAAGAGTATCTGACCTCTGGGTTTTTTCATCACAAATTTTTGGTTACATTACAACAACATGTGGGTGGGTTTGTTTATTTTTTTATTTATTTAAAAAATCACCTCTTGGGAAGATCTAACTGCTGCTGAACACTGTAGTTCATCTTCCCAGTACCACAAACCAATGAATACACATACTAAAACCTCTCTTCCACTCTCCACATGAGAAATAACTGAGATGAGGAGAAGGATAATAGCTCCGAATATTTAATGGCCCAACGTGTGAAAAATAACCTCCAATTCCAGGACGCAAACCAATGGTCGATAGTCAGGCTCTGCTGGATGAGCCGACCTGACTTACGCTGAACAGTTTTCTTAGGTCCTGAGACAAGAACTCCTGTACAAAGAAAGGACTACTTTCCCACTGAAGCACAAAGTACATTCATATGACCTTGCACACACTAACATAAATACAGAACAACATGTGTAATTTAAAAAACCTAAACCCTTATCAAAACATAACACCTCACTGTCCATACTTGTTCCTCTGAGGAGACAATGAGAGAACAAACAGCATCTGACAGATATTTAGTCACATTGCTTAATGTGTCAAGTCCAGCAATAGACGAGTACAGCAGCAAGGGTGGCGTAAAACAGAACCAGACATATTTCCAGCTTGTTCCCTGAAATGAAGATCCAGGGGGAAAAGTGAGGAGAAGGAAAGTAACTGCTTGCAGTGAAAAGTTTTGGAAAATTAACTATTTTCTAACAAAATAAAGAATAATAATGCATTTTGACCTACGGTTAACAGTGAACAAAAGATTAAATAGCTTTGAAAATTTTATGCTTTTCTTTAGAGGTCATTCTAACATTGTGTAAAAGCAAAAGGAAAAAACAAAATCAGAACAACCTCTCCAGTCTACTTCCAAAATTACTTTGCCTGAAATAAAACTTCAGAACTAAAATGCCTTAAAACTTCTACAAGACTTTTTCTCTTGCCTTTTTGATTCTCCATATTTGGAGGTAAGAGGAGGTAAGTTTTTGCTTCTTCACAGCTGGATTTTTCCCAAAATTACAATTTGTTGAATACATTCAGTTCTGTAAGATGGATAAAAGACCAATGACAAATCAGTCTTTGTTTGGAACCATTTTTATACTTCTGCATCAATCCTAATTTCATATTCAAGAAAAACCTAACCAATTACAGGCACTGATATTTATAGTATACACAATATTAATTGCAAAGAAAAGAACTGACAAAAGAACAGTGGTGTTCTGAGTAATGCACAAACCTGGAAGCAGAAAATCATTACTACAGTTCTAAACACACCAAAATTTGGCAAGGTATCCAGCAGGGGTTTGATTTTTTTTTCCCCCCTGGAGTTTTTATTAGGGAGGCAGAGTTACTGCCCTGTCAATAAGAAATAACTAATGTTGAAACCTTCCAAAAAATCTCACTTTTGACCAACATTTGAATTTTTGGTTGAAATTTGGTTTCTGGTCTATCTGTTCCTCAGCACACATCAGAATATTCTATGGGGAACAAACATACACCCTAAACTTGATTTTTTTTTTTTCAGTTGGAACATGAAATATCCTTACTCTGTAGTATCTCTGCAGCATATTTTGGGAATAATACTTTTGGTGAATGGTTTTCCTCTCTAGTCTGCATTCTCTCTCAATGGATAACTCCTCCATTGCGGGCTGCAGGCACCTGACTTTCCTGATGCACAGCTTTCCCCCAGGCAGCACCTCTCAGGCTGCCCTCCCCATCTCAGCCAACTGGGCTGGTCCCAGTGTGCTGCTTCCAGCGTGAAGCAATTCAGTCTTCTGGCTAAGCCACATCAAAGATAAGCTCGTTCTGAGATTCTTAAAAAACCTGCCTGCCCAACTTTTTCTCTTTCATGGCTTAAGCATTCCAGACTCTAATCCCTTCTGGACTTGGCAGACTACCTAAAAAATAAATGCTATTGCCTCATATATGACTGAGCTGACTAGACAAGCAGGTTTGGACAGACATGATTTTTTGCAAGGGGGGATCCGCTAGAGACCAGCCTTCCTGTGCCCTCGTGATTAGTGCAGCTGCTCCCCACTTGTGGCTGCAGAGGGAATGGGGTGTTGTCCCGAAGGACAAGCAGTTCAACCAGATGTGCATTTAAGCAGCAGGTGGTCAGAGACAGAAAGGTAGAAAGCAAAAGCAATTTGCCTCTCTCTCCTTCCTCATAGGCAACAGGAAGAAATGATCTCTAGCAAGAAGAAAGATCTAGGGTTCATGTTATCTGCTCTTACTGGGGTGAAACTTTGTAATGCTGATGAGACTAGTAAAACGCACTGTTTGGAAAGAGATTTCTTTTCCAGGTAAAATAATCTCATTTTTACTGCTAATTGTGAGAGTCATAGTGAACAGCATGAAATTGCCCATCAATACCCAGTTTTCCTCCCACATGGTTTATTTTAGTGCTACTGTGCTGCAGTTTTATTAGCGTAATTCTTGTAATACTGGACACGTCATTGTCACAACATTTTAAGCCTGAGTTAAACAAACACACAAAAGGCCTATTGATGCCAAACACATTACAGCCATTAATTTAGTTCTAAGATATACACTTAAAAAGATAAAACCAGTACCTAATAAAATAATCAGATATTTTTGAGGAGGGACCCATGTTTATTTGCTGCTGTACCTGTAACAGGGATGAGATTTTTGCTTTTCAGGGTGAATAAAAGGGTTCAAATTCTGCAGCCTTTGCAATATTTAATTACATTTTTGATTTTGCAAGGCAAAAGCATTCCTGTGACAAAGCCTCCACTACAACATATTATATGAAGAAAAGTGACATGGGAAAAGGAATATGGCTGCCGGGGATTACGGCACAGCCATGAGTGTTCTGTTTGACTCAACTGCTTTTAATTAGACATAGGGGTGTGTGAAGTGCCCATGAATTCATAACCGGTAAAGTTAAAATGCAAAAAACAAAAAAAAAGTCAGTTGCTTTCTTAGGGGAGCAGTCTGTAAATCTCTTCCAGTGGTATATTTCGTATTCAGTATAGTGCTATGAAGCAGCTGAACCTAGCAATTTACAGTCAGCAGAAGTTATTCTTTTCTCTATTCAGTTAAAAAAGAAAAAAAAAAGGCTGTCTATATAAATGCTGCTCCTCATTATCATGAGGATGATAGCTATTTTAAAAACAAACAGAAAAAATACCACACGGGCATCTTACATGTTTATTTAAAATATTCAAAATGTAGGTGTTAAAGAAATCTCAGTGAGCACCACTAAAACTAAGAGAGGAATGTTTAAAAATTCCAAAGCCAACTGTTTTGGGGTTTTTTAACCTTTGAATTGTGGGGAAGAATTTAGAAAACATGAATGCACCTGAAGCTCCTTCATTTGTGACAACCTTCTCATTCATGGAATTAAACGGTGATCCATGGAAATACCACCCACATTTGCATTGATACAGTACATTACAAAAGCATAAACTGATTTAGAAAGTCCATATTTTTAGTTAGATAATGAGTATATCAGTTTTTTCCTGACCATGCAGTGTATCAGAAAGCACAACCGCAACAAAAGAAAATGAAAGAAATCTGTCATGGTGATTGTAAGTCATGCAAGAGTAAAACCTGATGGATGTGAGACAGTCTCTTTGCAATGACCCTTCTTTAGACCTACTGCCACCATAACTGATGTAACTGTATTCTGTCCTAAGATAAATGATTGCCACTGATAAGATGGAATGAATAGACAATCAACTACCTGATTGAAATTCTCTCTACTTTTTTTTTTTTTTTAATGGTACTGTTTAATCACTGATTGATTGACTGCCCGACCAGTTTGAAAGCAGGGTTAGTTTCTGTCTTTGCTTTGGGTTATCTTCCTGACAATGGGGGCTCAACCATAGCTGGAGGCATCTGAGATCTTCTGACCTATATTAAGATTTGAGAGCCTTATATTCCTGATTCTCATAATAATGAGCCAGCTAGATAAAAACAATGCTCATTTTCTGTACAGATAGATACACTCCACCCTCATTATAAAACTATTTTCAAAAGCCAAGGATATTGAATGTTATAACAATAATGTCAGCTCTCATGATTTAATCATGAGGCACATGAGTTTTTTGTTTAAATTTGATGTTCTCATGATCTCAATATTTTTCATGCAAATCTTGTTATTTCTGCATCCTTTCACACTCTAGCTTAAATTGCTTGTCAATTGCATTGCTCTCCTTGAGTGCAGTGCTTCTGAGATTCACCAGTATGATTTTACACATCTATTTATAACTATTACTTTAGCATTTTATCTCTTAAAGAAGAAGTTATACATCACCCAGAATCTCTTCGCTGAGCCAGATGAGTTGGAAACAATATTTAATTTTCCTTTTAGGGAAGATGAATGCAGAAACAGTTTAATTATCAATATTTAAATTAGCCCAATGGTAAGGCTGCTCAGAAGAACTGATGAGAGCAAAAGGACAAAAGAACAAACAAACGAGAGCTACGACATACAGGAAGTTAACTGGAGTGTTGTGTTTCAAATATACCTTATAAGAAGGAGAGGAAAAGGCATTTTATCTCTACTACACCTCAAAGCAGAATGTCTCTGGGGCTTAAATTAGCAGCTTACTTTTGGAGATTCTTCCTCCCTACCCACCCATCCCACTAGCAGTTAGATTTTAGTGCCTTAATCCTAAAATGCCACAGTCTTTAATTTCTGTAAGACTAAGACCATTACCCATATACCTAAGTCACAACAATAAGTTTTTCTTCTCAAAACAAGGATTCATTAAAGGACTCTAAGAATTTGCACACATGTGCGCATATGCTCAGGTTGAGTCTATCTAAAACCAACGATGACCAGGATGGCTCCAAGGGCTCATTTTCCTGGGAAAGACTGATACAGCTGGGAATGCCAAATCAAGAAATTCGTTTTTTTATGGATCATGAACTGTGCAGAATGTGAGTATTTGGTAATTGTCTGATAATTAAAAGGAAAAGATATCTATGTTGCACTGTTCAAGTGCAGAGTGAAATTTATAAGCTTCCACAGCTTTGCTACCTGTCACTACTCTCATAGCCTAAGGAAATAGATATGGTCTTGCCCTCCCATTAAAATAATGATTTGTCCATTCTTTTAAAAATAAATAAATAAATAAATAAAAATAAATCCATATCAACCAAATGGGCAGAAGAGTAGAGATCTCCAAAGGTCTGCAGATTAGACATGTAAACTAGGACACAAGGCTGCAGTATCCGCTCAACACTCAGCTGCTCTCTTTGGTCTACCAGCTGCCACTCAGCAAATGTGTAGTTCAGCGCCATCTGCAATGCATGCTGTTTCTTGCCTCATCTGTAGATAAAAAACACAGGCAGGAGCACAAGATGCTCTGTAGATTTAGGGATGCAGAAGTCAGGGATCAGAGATACAATGGCACAGAAGATGCAGGCAGAGGCTAAGATTATTTTTGTCAGAGAGAGCATATAAAACATGGATCCACAAAAAGGTGATGATTCTTTAGCTTCCCCACTCATCAAATATCACCTTATAGCAACTCCCACTTTGCCTAGTGTGCCATTCTGAGAGGTTTCCACATTATCTGCTGTCATATCATAGCAATTCTTCCTATCATTTCTGGATAGGAGCGGGTTCTTTGTATTGCTAACTATTTGGAAAAAAATCTGATTAAGAAAACCCTCTAGCTCATTTTTCCTTATAGGAAACATTAAGAAAAAAAAAAAAAAACAAAAAACCCAAACCCATAGGCTGTGTACCTTTTCATAATTTTAAAGGAAAACCATGTTCTTGTGCAACTATTGCAGTTCTAAGTAAAATTATATGACTGTATCAAATCATCAGCATAACTCTAGATTAACAAAAAAATCTTGCTAAAAGAGAAACAGAAGATTAGTTTATATGTATATACACACACATACCCTTACAATGAATTGTCCTCTGTCATATAGCAAACATCGTTTATTAAAAATCCTCTAAAAGAATAACACCATTGATGAGAAAGAGGGCAGAGCAAAAATAAAAAGCAGTAAAATTGCTGAGCATCAGCAAGAGATAAAATATTACTTATTTACATATGGACCAGAATAATTATTCCATAGACTCCTTTTAGGCTTTTCTAAGCACATTCTTTGCACAGGTAGAAAGAAAGGAAAATAGAGTACTCAATCAAAGCCCATATCACTAACCCTGTTTGGGGGCAGGGGAGATTTGTGATTAAGTTTGTCCCACTGGATAAGCCTAGCAAAAGTAATCCGTTAACCAAGTGGTCTTTCTATTACACCTCTTGAGTATACCTGGAAAAATCTGTGCCTTTCACTGCAGTTTTGGAAATAATGAAGGTTAGGAATTGTAAACCTAAAAGCAGTCAGAGATCTGCTCAATTTGTGCCTGAGGGAGGTAAAGGCATGAAGTCTGAACATACTATTTTGAATTCCATAAAAATTATCTGTTTGGAATAAAGACACCAACAGTCCCTCACCCATCCCCAAATGACTGCTTGCACAAAGCAGCTCAGAGCTTCTCAGATGTGCAGGCAAAATTGATTTTTACTTTATGTGCACCTTGACGGTGCAGCCCAGGTTTGGGGCAGAACTATTCCACCACAAGAAGTGAAGACTTAGGGTAAAAGAGAAGGGAACCAAAAAAATCAGGAGAAAGCCCTCTAAATGTCAAGCGCTTTGCTTAGTGGCCCCATCTCTCCTTTCCTTAACACCAGTCCTTTTGTCAATGCCAGCAGTGCTAGGAGCCCAGGGTGTTGTTGTCCCGGACTGTGTGAACAGCACCTTTGCCGAGGCAGAGGGACGGCCCTTGCAGCCCTAGGGATGCATGGCTCTCCCCAGGCTCCACTGGAGAAGAAAGGGAGGTGAAAACAGGCTGCCTTCATCATCCAGGAAAGAAATAGGACAAAAGTAAAGCAATGTAGCGTGACAGAAGAGGGGGTGCCTGCTCAGTGAGCTAGGACAATGGCTTGTAGAAATCTGTCAGAAATATCATAAGGAGAAGTATAGAGTTATTACTGTTTCTATAGCCCTTAGGATCTGCTGGTGGCAGAACGTTTTCGATGATTGTTTGTTTGGTGGAATCAATTATCTCCTGATAGATTCTCCTTCGAAGTCTAAGACTGCATTTATAAACTCATCTGCTTTCTGAATTCTAATTGGGTATGTTTTGAACTGTAGATATTTTTTGGGTGAATATTTCATTTATGAATCTCTTTATATTTCAAAGTAGTTGCCAAACCCATTTATGTGTCTGCATGGTATAAGCTGTTCTAGATGCAGTATACAATTTCACTTGGATATCTGATTTATTAAGAATGGTTTGATATGCTATCAAAGTGAGAAACAAAAAGACAAAGCTGAGAAAAATGAAGCTCATTAATGTTTATGTATTTTTAAAAACCACACTTGTGCCTTGGAAACTTGATTTATTATTTCAATAGACA
The DNA here is from genome assembly GCA_013389905.1 of Sula dactylatra. Taxonomy (NCBI): domain Eukaryota; kingdom Metazoa; phylum Chordata; class Aves; order Suliformes; family Sulidae; genus Sula; species Sula dactylatra. The sequence continues at coordinate 34,758 of WEKW01004094.1, forward strand.
TTCAGACATGCTAGAAACAGTATTATTATTAATTTTATTCCAGACAACAAACCAAAAATGGGGAAAAAAAGAGCAATAAAGGATAAAATTGCCCTTTTTATTTGTTCGTTGTTGAATCAAGCGGCCTTATATGTAACCGATATTGTATGTGCATAATATAATTCCTTCTGAAGGATTCTTAAATGCTTCATAAAATATGAATAAATCCTGAATGACATACCAATGCCTTCGTTACTCAAGCAAATCACTTGGAAAGTTAGTGGGCATTTGTGTGGTTAATTAGAAAAAATAGCTGATCAGGACCTTCTTCTGGATGACATCAGATTTGTTGTTTGTGTAAATACGTGGTTCGCAGGAGATGCTGTCACACTCCACCCCAGCAGTTCCTGTCCTTGTCAAAGAGCTCTACCTGAGAGGCAATTTAGAGCCCAGGAGCACATTGCAATTACAGACAAAGCCTTTCCAGCATCTTCAAACAAAAATAGAGCTGATCACCTTTCTCAGCTCTGCACCTTGCTCTTGTCATCTATGGCTCTGCTAACTCCCAGGGAATAACAACAGGTGCATTTGTATAAGTCTGCTTTTGAAGACCATCTTGAAGCTAGAGTGGACATAAGCTGAAGCATTCAGACAGCATATAGGCATCAGCTGCAGGGAATATATTACGTGGCACGCTCAATCCATAATTAATGTTGTATGTGCATTTATTTTACAGCAAGGACTGAGGTACTTAAAAATACGGATAATGTAGAAGAGAAAGAATAATATGAAGATGTAAAGCAGGCTTGCGGGTTACAAGGACATTGTTGGGCCTTAATTTTTCCAGTTCTGTTGGTAAAATTGTGCCCTAGGCCACCTGAGCTCATGTTTTCTATGATGTATTTCTAGGAAGCCTTTGATAAGTTTCAGAAAGATCTGTTCTAGTTGCAATCACTGTTCTGTATAATTAATGGCATTGGTACCAAAATTCTGCTTTCAGGTCTTCCTCCCACTAGCACTTACATAATGTTGTCTGTTCCCAGAAAACCCCATCCATCTTAAAGGACTACAGCCTGCACTCAAGCTCCTCCAAGCAGCCTCTACCCTCATGCAGGCTGAGTTGATGTGGGCAAACTCATTCATATATGGGCAAACTGCCCCATATTGTGTAAACTCTAGGAAGAGCCACTGCATCTCTCTCAACAGGACCATGCTCCACCATCATGGTTCTCAGGTGCTACAGCAACACACACGTGTAGGTAGGAGTGCAACACAAGGCGCAGTTAGCAGTTTAAAACTTTTGTTGCTTGAAGTTACACAAAGAATCTGTAGTCAGAGTATTTAGAAGTCATCTTACTTTGCAAATGTTTTTTTGTTAGATAACATTTCTCCATGTAAGTATTTAGCTGTGGGTGGCAGATTATTTGCAAAAAAAGCAAATACAAAAGGGAAGAAATCACAGCTGAAACAAATTATTTTATATAACTTTTCTCTGCAATAGCTTGCTGTTTGTCTTTCTAATACCCCTCTCTTACAGGAGCCTTTCCACAGTCCATACTACAGAATGTTATGGCATAACGCAATCGTTGCAACACCTTCTTAAGGGATGGGGGGTTTTGTTTGTTTTTTGAAGTCTGGGATTTGAATCAGAAGGTACGTTCTCAGATTATCCAATTTCCATAAGTGAAGTACACTTAGTAAAACTCCTAGAAACCAATGGAAGTTTTAACTTTGAGAACCAAACCAATATTACAGGAAAAGTCAAGGACATATTTTTAGCAACATTAAGCACTTGCAAAATGAGAATGCATCTGAAAAACATCAGGCCCTAGAAACTCCAGAAAACCCCACACTTACAGGGCCCAGCTATTTCATTCTTCTAATTAGTATGCTGTTTTTCAAGAATACTTCCTATTTTGAATCCTAATTTGCTCTTATTTACGCATCTATAGTTGATTATGTGCTATGCCCATTATACAGTACTTCATCTCAAAATAACAAATGGCTGTGATGACACTTTTGTTAGCAAACATCTGGTGAAGGAAAAATAATAATTCTTTTCATGCAACAGAGCACAATAATGTTTCTGACTCAAAAATTTCATTTAGAATAAATGTTCAAAACCCAAAAAAATCCATATTCCAAGAATACCAAAAGGTCAGAGAATGTTATTGCTATTTGAATTTAACATTGTCCCTGCTGACTGATGTGCCCAGCCCGTCAGCTCCCAAGACAGATACCCTCACTACTCACTGGCTCCTCTTCAGTGCTCAGTACCAAATTGCACCTAAAGGATCTGACAGTACAGCTGTTTGCCAATTACAAGGCACTCTGGCACATCTCAAGATGAGATGAAAATCTTCCAGTCTGCTTCACTGAAGTATTTATTATTTCCCAGGCCTTTCCTCTATAGCATAATGAGACTAAAAGCTTCTGAGATTCACAGATCTTACCTAAGGTACTATAATGCATAGAAAACAGCATTTCTTTCTTCAAGAAAGAGCCCAAAGATTTTGCAAAAGGCAAGGGAAAAGGAGCTAATATGAGACAAAGGAAGCTATTTTCCTTGAAAAAACAAAAAAACAAAAAAAAAAAAAAACCAACAAACCCACAAAACCAAAAACCCCAACAATCTGAATTTGAGCCCACAAGAGATTTCAGGCTTGAAAAATACATACATCTGTGCTGAGACATGGAACCTCTAGGGTGCTTCATTATTGGCATTTAAAGCTACTTTCAAGAAACACCTGGACTTGAGTAAGCAGTGTGATCAGACAATGTCAGCAGGGGTGGGCAGATTTAGAGAAAACTGTTACACATTCAAAAGCCATTTGAAAGCTGAAAACTGCATTATCAGCAAACCATTTACAATAACTTAAGTACCCCAAAGTACATTATTATTAATGCTAGAGCTCTTCTATAGATGATTCAATGCTCATCCAGTCCGATTCCTCTCAGAAAGGTATGGCTTCTGTTCTTTAATTATCACAATATTATTAGTAGCTTTAACATTCATGATTCCAAATGTGCTTTTCTATGTGTTCTTCTTTGTCTTACAATATTTTTACAAATGCCTTTAGCAACACTTGCTAAAAATTACAGTTTTCTCCTACCTAATAATATGAATCCCAGTATGCAGTCGTTCGTCCCATGCATTAAATTTGAGGATGAAGGAGAAAGTGTTTGGTGGTCACTGCTTTGTTTGCTTCCCATTGGATTACTGTTTGGAAGGCTTGAGCTTTCTGCATTGTTACTGAGACTGTGAAGTAATTGCCAAAACTCAAAGAAGCTGTAAGCTTTTCTGTTTTCCATTTAGCCAAAAATACCTGATAAGCCATTTATGCCTATATGGCTGTCATTATGCCCGGAAAGAACTTGCACTGATCTAATTAATAACATTGCTTCCAGATAGTGACACTTAAGCAGAGATTAAAATTGCTTAAAGATTATTACTAACACTATTTCACAGATGGGGGGAAATATTATTTGATGAATTGGTTTGCATAAGACTTCACAAAGAGAAGGAAAGAGCAAATTTTTCTGATTCAGATTCCAGTTATTTTTGTATTACTACCATATTCTTGCCTGCAAATATGTCTATATACACATGTATTACACACATATCTATAATGTGTTCCAGAAGAATATGGTTCTTAAAGGAACTAATATTCATATATTTATCTGGTGCCTCAAACTGTGGGAATACAAGTGTTATTTTGGAATCTAAATATCTCATGGCAAAAGTGAAATGCAGTCATCTGAGCACATAACATGCTCCCCCACACCCCCCTTACCATCAGCCCTGGCTTTCCATCATGCACCATATATTCAGACTGTGTTTTCAAATACAGGTACAGGGAGAAGAGAAGAAAAAGACACAGCCCAAAGCTACCTTTTCCGAGTTGGAAAACTGAAAGGCATCCTCAGGACAGTGATAAATTCCTCCAGAAGGTAGGAGGATAAGGCATATGGTTTTGTACACACAAACACATATTTCTGCAAGCATATGGAGTGATGGAGGAGCCAGTTTAGTCATATTGGCATGCCCATATTGGTAGCAGGAATCACCTATCAATTTTCGTGCTTTATACAATCTTAGAAGAGTAGCAGCCTTCAGCATATCCCATGTTGTTGCAAAAAGCTTAAAGAAAACAAACCAAATCACCAACACATTTTGGGACCTTTTCAAATCCAACCAGAAGACAGGGATAGGCATAGTTTGTGCAAACCTCTGACACAGTCCAAGAATCTTTGCATTTAAAAAGAATTCAAATATCTAGGAAAGCCAAAGGCAAAACAAAACAAACAAAAAAATCCTGAGCAGCTCCAGAGAATGGATTTAATTTCCCATCTATGTGACTGCTGAACTGATTCATCCTTTACTCTCACATAAATGTTTGTTTGCCCATAGCTTCCAAACACCACTTCATTTATTGAGTCAATTCATCAACTTGGGTCAGGTT
>WEKW01004095.1:0-39738 GCA_013389905.1 Sula dactylatra
AAATAACTTTTAAAGTTACAGTGATCATCACAAAAGGTCATGATTTCTAGATTCCTTCCCCATATGGCAATTCTGATAGAATAATTGCATTTGATATGGAATGGTGATCTTTTAATGCCCACCTTCAAATAACTGATGGCTGAATATGGGTAATATGATTGAAAAAACTCCTTTAAGTTGCTAAAGTAAGTATAATGCTACCAGCAGAGAGTTAAAACAAAATGCTTTGTGTGACTTTAAAAAAGAGATGAACCACAAAGTCATTAGACTTCTCTCTTAAAAACAACAGATAATAGAAAATTGATTCTTATTTTTCAGTTTTCTTACTTATACTATGAGGACAAGACAAGTTCTCAAAAGAGCACATCTCTGTGATAACACAAATCATCTAGAAGTCTTTTAATATGTAAGAGTATTTTTCTATATCTATACATGTACATATATTCATATGCATATGTATGTATGTATATGTACCCACACATACATATGTATTCATTGTGGTTTATTTTTTCCAGCTTTTAAATAGCAATGCAATCTCAGCCTAGAGGGAAGACATGTAATATTTAATACTTTAGCCAAACATAATTGCTAGGAAATGTCCTCATGCTAAACTGGCATCAGTCAGTACAACAGTGTAGTCATGTGTACTTAATCATAGGTAGAAAATGCTAAAACAGTGAAGAAAATCTCTTCCTTAAGCATTTCATTATCTGAAGGCCTAAGTGGACATAAAGCGATGCAGGGTAATAGCATAAAGCATCATTATCATGTTATTATATTCAGGCTTGAGTGACACTGAAAAAGCTGAATGTGTCTGATAAGAAATGCATATGTTTTAAAATAATTACCATATTATCCATCATATAGCGCTTAATCTTTTATTTCATGAAATGAAAAAAAAAATCAGTCTCTTACAGAGTAGTTCTCACAAATAAAAAAACAAAACCCTTCTTCTGGCGTGATTATGAGAGAAAGAACCTGGGTATGTGATCCAGATGGAAGCCATTGCAATGAAGTTTTTATTTTGGATGGCAGTGTATTTGAGATCCATTTTCCTTTCAGCCTATAACCTTGATAAATCCTCAGCACAGGTGTATTCTCTGCTTAGAAAGAAACAGTGCACCTGGGCAAAAATGTGTGATATTGTGAAGACTCATTAGTGGTTTCTGTCTCAGCCTCTATGGAGCTGGAATGTGCCAGTACTCAACCCTAGATACATATGAATAATTACAAATTAAGAACTGGTGAATTGGTTTGTTATTGCATCTTCTTGGTGTGTGCCGGATGAACGTGACATATATAAACTGTAATTTTATATCAGCTTGGTACTTGCGTTAAAATGAGAAGTACTGATAACGTATGATGATTTATATCTTACTTCTCCTTCAAAAACCTGTTTAATCACATCAGTGTCTTAAATGGATGAGCATCTTCCATAACTTATACATCTGGTGTATTAACTTTGAGTGTTGCACTACTCTGCTATCTTAATCCATGAAATTCATTATCCAACATCTGTTTTAGAAGGCAGATTGCAATATCACTGGTGACAACTAGTTTCCATAGTTTCCACTGGAGTAATATATTGTATTTTCCACATCAGCACTCACTGCTGAATAGCAAACAAGTCAAATCATGGACCTATACAATAATCAAAGAAGAGGAACTACAAAGTTTTTCAGATAATTAAGCTATTGTATCAGATTTCAGCAATGAAAGACAAAACCATTGTCATTACAGGAGAAAAAAGAATCTAACTTTTCTCCTAGGTTACTGTGAAAATCAGGTTCTAGCACTGGATTTACTTTTGTCCAAGTTATACTAGCCTACAGGCTCAGATCATTGACTTTATACTTAGAGAGCAAGCTATTTGTTGAATTTTATGCAGAAAATGTCACACATATTTCTTCTGTTCTACTTTTACACCCCAAAGTTTTCATGTAAAGCAGGATTATAACCCTTAATTGCTATAGAACAGCTCCATTCTAAATTAATAAAAACAAAATATTTGGCAGTACAGAGGATGGATAAACCATTTATATATTAACTGTTGGAGTAGAAATATTTGCAGTTAAAATACATATCACTGAGGGAATGAAAGAACAAAATCCAATTATTTTATTCCCAGGAAACAAATTGCATAACCCAGTGTTGAATATTTTTATTTTCTGATTTTTAAATTTAAATGCATTTATTAAGCATGTGAGTTCACTTACACTTTCTTAGATTTTGTATGCCATGGGACAGAATTGGTCAAATATGCTACCGCAATATAATTAAAAGCTGTAAAAGGTGAAATTAACTCCCCATTTAAAATCTTGCCTTTAACTGTAGAAAGACATGTTTGTCTGTACAAATGTTTCTCTGACTGTTAGTGGTGTAGATCAAATACCACTTTCAAAATGTTCTTATGCTTGTAAAATCACCATTTCTGCATTTTGAAATGGCCTTGTGAACTGAAAAAAAAAAGCTTCAGGGAGACTTTTCCTTTCATTGGTATAGTTTAGGTAACCAGAAAAAAATTCTGCAGTAAGTCAAAAAGTTTGATACTTCATTAACTTATGACTGTGTATAAAAAGTTAGGAAGAGAAAATGTGTACCATGTTGAAAAATGCAAAAGCATTTTGAGCAATGAACACTAATTCCTTGCAAAATCTGTGTTTGTGAGTACAAGATAAGTACAAATATGGGCACACACAATTGCACATAGAGCTAGTAGTTTTGCAGCAACTCTGTGCAAATACAGTTTTTTGTGTTTCAAATCTTTTGTGGCTGCAGAACCGTGTGCTTTGAAAACATGGCTGTAAATGCATGCTGTCCTAACAAAATACGCAGACATAAGCCCTAGCTAGTCTTAGCTGGGTGTGTTGTACTGTGATGATCTGAAACTTGCATGGCAAGAAACAACACCTAAAAGAAACAGAACTACTATGAAGATTAAATTACATCTTAAAGGAGGTGGGTGGGATGCTGTGAATAAGAATTAATTTACATTTGCAGGAGAGTGTGATGACAGTTGAACAGATCCTTTTGCAAAATTATTTCAGCCCACATTCTGGGAGTGTGTAATTCAGCATGAGAAATGAGTCATTCAGCAGCAGAGTTTTGTATGAGTTACTAGTAGGAACATGATACTTGTTTTTAAGCTGCCAAATAATTTATAATACAGGGTTTCCTTTCACAAAATCACAGAGTGGTTGAGGTTGGAAGGGACCTCCAGAGGTCATCGGGTCCAACACCCTTGCTCAAGCAGGGCCATCCACAGCCAGTTGCCAATGACCATTTCCAGATGGGTTTTGAATATCGCCAAGGATGAAGACTCCACAACCTCTCCTGGCAACCTGCGCCAGTGCTCAGTCATCCTCACAGAAGAAAAATGTTTTTGCATGTTCGGATTGAATTTCATGTGTTTTAAGTTGCACCCATTTCCTCTTGTCTTGTCAGTGGGCACTACTGAGAAGAGTCTGGCTCCCTCTTTTTCGTTCCCTCACTTCAGATATTTATGCACATTGATAAGACCCCCCTGAGCCATCTCTTCTCCAGGCTGAACAGCCCCAACTCTCATAGCCTTGCCTCAAATGAAAGATGCTCCAGTCCCTTAATCGTCTTTAGTGGCCCTATGATGGACTCACTCCAGCAGCTCCATATCTTTATTGCACTTGGGAACCTAGCACTGGACACAGTACTCCAGGTGTGGCCTTGCCAGTGCTGAGTCAACATGAGTAATCACCTCCCATGACCTGCTGGCAATGCTCTTCCTAATGCAGCCCAAGATACCATTACTCCAAGGGCACATTGCCAGCACCTGGTCAGCTTCTTGTTCACAAGATCCCCAAGGTCCTTTTCTGGAAAGCTTCAGAAAACTGCCTTCAGACCAGTGAGCCACCAGCAGGTAGTGGTGCCTGAGGTTATTCCTCCCCAGGTGTAGGACTTTGCACTTCTGTTTTAACTTCATAACATTCCTCTTTGTCCATTTCTTTAGCATATCAAGGTCCCTTTCAATGGTGGCACAACCTTCTGGTGTGTCAGCCACTCTTGCCAGTTTAGTATTAACTGCAAACTGGCAGAGGGAGCATTCTGTCCCATCATCCAGGTCCTAAATAGAGATGTTGAATGGTACTGGACACAGCACCGACGCCTGGAGTACACCACTAGTGATTGGCCTCAAGCTGGACTTCGGGCTGCTGATCACAACCCCCAGGGCCCAGTCATCTAGGCAGTTTTCAGTCCACCTCATTGTCCTCTAATCTACCCTGTACTTCATCAGCTTGTCTATGAGGATGTTACAGGAGACTGTGTCCAAGTCTTTACCAGGGTCGAGGTAAGCAACATCCGCAGTTCCACTCTCATCAAGCAAGCCATTCTTTTCATTGTAGAAGGCAATGACATTGGCCAAACATGATTTCCCCTTGTAGCTCCATGCGGACAACCCCCAGTCTTGTCCTTTATGTGTTGAGAAATGCTTTCTAGGGGAATTTTCTCCATCACCTTCCCAGGAACTGAGATGCAGCTGAGCAGTAGTTCTGTAGTTCTCCAGACCTTTCTTCTTGCCCTTTTTGAAAATAGGAGTGATATCTGCTTTCTTCCAGACTTCAGGAATCTCTTCTAATTGCCATGACCATTCAAGGGTATTTAAGAGTGGCCTCATGATGCCATCAGCCGGCTGCCACAGCACTCATAGGTACAGCCTGTCAGGCCCCATGGACTTACTTAAGTCCAGTTTGTTTAAGCGCTCCCTAACCTGATCCTCCTCCACTGAGGGAGAGTCTTCCTTGTTCCAGACTTTCCCTGTGGTCTCAGTGGCCTGGGTTTCCTGAAGGCAGGTGAGCCACCTGTTCATGCTATAGGAAGGTGCCTATTCACACTACAGAATATGGTTTAGATGCTACTCTCAGTAGTGCCCTAGCCTCACATGGCAATGAGCAGTTCCCTCCCCAGCAGAGATCTGTGGGACATGTCAAGATCTGAGAACTGCAGAACTATGGACAGTTGGATGGTGCCCAGATCCTCAGAGAATCAAGAAGGAATATGATGGGACAGGCTTCTGTGTCATAGAATCATAGAATGGCTTAGGTTGGAAGGGACCTTTGAAGATCATCTAATTCCAACACCCCTCCCATGGGCAGGGACACCTTCCACTACACCAGGTTGCTCAAACCCCATCCAGCCTGGCCTTGAACACTTCCAGGGAGGGGGCATCCACAGCTTCTCTGGGTGACCTGCTCCAGTGCCTCACCACCCTCAGATTGAAGAATTTCTTCCTTATATCTAATCTAAATCTACCCTCTTTCATTTTAAAGCCATTACCCCCTGTCCTATCACTACATGCCTTAGTGTCCTTATGGTCTATTTTCGTTATGGAAGTGTCTTTACTCAATAGATTAGTTTAAATAATAAATGGACTATAGGTGGAAAAGGACTGATCCTGGCTACAAATTTAACAGCAGACAGTCCCAGACTGAGGAGCCAAGATAGCATCTGATATCCAGTAATAATAGCCAGGGGATATATCAACACTAATTTTGTGACTTTTCATAGTCACACCTTTTTTCTCTACTTCAAACAATGGCATATTGTGTTTGTTTGAAGACTTTGTCCATCCATCAAGACAGATCTTCTTTGTTAATTATCAAGTAAGTACTCATGGAAAATAACAACTCGTGGAAAAATGACTTCTTGAATCAGTTGGTCGGTTCATCTTGATCAAAGCACTAGTTTTTTCTAGAAGCCTAACAAAAATAGAGCAGATTCAAGCTGAACAGTTATGCTTTCCGTCTCTAGCCTTTCTTCCAAGCTCAAAGTAGAGTTGCAAGTGCTGGCTTTAAACAGCAATGGAGTGCTTTTCCACAGTGATGATTGTGTTCCCAGCCAAAATATTATTACTATTTTTGACTCTTGAAAATACAAGTTCATCTGCTGACATCTTTCTAAAAATTATTTTCTACTTACAGATACTTAGTAGTGCTTGAAAAACTGGTTTCTTGCGTGTTTTGGTTTTGGGGTTTTTTTGTGATCTGTGGAAATTCTGTGACCCTGATGGGAAAAAAAGAGTTAGTGGGAGTTCGTTCGGAAGAAACAAGTGTTTTTCCAAAAGAGAAAACAAAATTATAGTTAAGTAACAGTTGATTCTAGTAAAGTAAGGAAAATGAAAGACCCTCTCCTCTAAGACCTTGCAAATTTAGGAAATCTTAGCCACCAAAACTTTTGTGGATTTGAATCAGGATAGATTCTTGTTCCTTTGCTGAATTTCTCTGATACTGTGACCTTTTACAAAATAAGAACCAGAATATCCAGAAAGATGGGGATATTGAAAATTAATAAAAGAGAAAGAATGAAAGTGAGTTTTTCTAGTGCACTGCTGGAACAACCTGAAGAATTTTCTGGTTAGAAGCTCTCAAATGAAAAGTTCCTCCTAACTGTGAATTATGTTTGGGGAAATAGAAAATTCAGAAATTACAATAAGCAAAGAGACCCAGTAGGATACAGAAGAGATACTCTAATAAGTCATGCTTGAGTCTTTAACCAGTCCCTGAGCTCCCCTCAGATGTTTTGGTTTAAAAAAACAAAGGGAGAAAAGGCAACATTTTCAAATACTGTGTTAGCTGTATAAAAATAAGTTGATGGTGCATTGCACTGCATTCTGTAGCACATACAGCCTTTTTCCTTCATTCTGGATGTTTTAAGTTGGTGCTGGGTAATGGCCCTAGAGAGGTGAAGAAAAGGTTGCTTTGCCAATGGTATAAAACCTGGAGAAATTTGAGGTACTCCTGGTTTATGCAGTCTACCTGGCAATGTTTGAAAAGCTACCGGATAGGTTTCTATGGTGTATCTTTAATTTCTTTATATCTAGGTTTATGGTTAAATGTTTAACAAGAACTGATACATTTACAAATACTCTCCGAGATGCTTAATCTCTGCCAATCTGAAATGAATCCAAATGAAAGCAATCGATGAGGTGAAATCTCCACTTAAAAGAAAAAAACGTGGTGCACTCCCCAGACAGTTGTAGAAATGTGGCCTGTACAAGTGCTCTGCTTATATTAAGAAAGGTTTGTTTGGAGGTTTCCCAGTATTGAAAAAACTATGGGATAGGCTCGATAGGAGAGGAAAACTGATTTATTAGTCAGTAATATGTATTGTAATATTTCAGAAAGATTCTTCTAACAAGTCTCTTAGCCTACTCTTGCTTCAAAACCCTTTTCCTAAGGATATGGATGATAGTCCTTACCAGTCTGGAGTCAGTATATATCCGAGAGCACAGATGACGTTTGAAGGGAGCAATTTATTACAGCAGAGTCCAGAGTCTCCAGGGAAAAGGTAGAACCACTTGAAAGTAAATAAATTAATGATAGGTTTGCTTTTGTTTTGCTCCTGTTCTCTATACAGAAGGAAATATAGGATTGGGATGGGCTTGCTTTTGAGGTTCTTGAGACTGAGGAATCCTGGGATACAGCTTGCCAAATATTTCAAAATAAAAAAAAATTCACAGTCACCCTGCTGGCATGGTGCACATGGTGATGGCGGTTATCCAGAGAGCATTCTGGGGAAGTTAGTCGCAAACTCTTCCTTTAGCAGAGACAAGGAAGTGGATTCTCAAAGGAAAGAGTACAGGCAAAAGAGGTGTCTGATATACGTCTTCTCATTTTCATCATGTGCAGAAAAATAAAGCTAGTGGTTTGGTTGCTGGTGAACGGGCCTACAGGAGCAGCCTTGAGAGCAGTTAAACTTTTCCAGTTTGTGTATCCTGAAATCACCAAGTTGAGTAATGAAAAAATCTGGGGGCTTAACAGCAATATCAGGTATGGTAGTCCTCAGAAGCCTCCCTGAGGCTCTGGGATGACAGCAGGAAAACCTGGACTTCAAAATTTCAGGTTAAGTCAGAAATTTTCAACCCAGCTTATTTATAGGAGGTTTTAGGGATCCAGGAGAATCGTGAGACTTATACCCAATCCACATAGCCCGAGCAGTGGTAAGTGTAAATAACAGTTAGTCAGACCTGCCCGAGAGAGAGCTGGAATGGAGAATTTAATCTCATAAACCCCAGGGCTGGAAGCCTTGAATTCAATAAAATGATCTACCTTTGCTGCTAAGTAGGATTAGTTGCAGCCACCAGAAGCTGAGAATACTCAGCACCGTAAGGTGTGATAAAGTTGTATGTGTTTGCCTTGGCTTGCTATGCTGAATTGAAATGCATAATGAGACATTGATATCCGGTATCTGTCCAGATTTGGCATTAAAACAAATGGCAGACGTTGACAATTTAAGGAGATTAAATATATTTCAGTTTTAGTTAAATACATTTCAGTTAAAATAATTGATCATTTGAATTATGAAAAAAAGAAGTAAACTGGTCTCCGTTAATTCCATTTATAGCACTCTTTCCTTCGACAAAACAACAGTGATGAAGTTACTGTTATTTCTTTGGTGTCCACTCATATTTTCTATGATGAGGTGAATTATTATACTGAAAGGTTTAGTTGCCCTGAACTTGACACATTTAATTAAATTTAGGACATTTTACTTGAATTGAATGGCAAAGCAGAAGGAATGTCTAGCACGGATTTCCATGCTTCTAAAATCAATAATGCAGGAATGGGTTAATTATGGTTAAATAATAGCTTGAAATTAATGGGTTCACAATCACTTGTATTCAGTTCCAGATACTTACACTGTATATCTATATAATTTTTTAGTTGGAAAACATGTTATGTAAGGTGATGGTTGTTTATTCCATTGATGGCAAGATAGCTAACCATAGGTTTTCTGGCAGCATAGGCGACAGGTGAGGAACTAATAGTCAGTGCATCATTCAGCTAATAATTTTGTGTTCACAGCTGAGGGTTATTAGCACTAGCTATTATTTTTAGATAAAAATGAGGTTATATTTTTAGCTATATGACCAAAACCTTTGTATCTCCACAACTTGCCACCTGCTCCAGCTTTTTGTCACGGAAAACCACTGAAATCAGTGGGATCTTTTTTCTTAGTCAAGAATACAGGGCTGATTTCAAACACAGATGTGATTCTAGAGCAAAATCAGGGGTGGAATCTGAGACCATCAGGGGCTGGGCTAACAGCCAGCAGGGCTCTGGGTGCCTGGTTTGGATGTGTTTGTGGTGTTTGGATGTGTGGGGTAACTGTCCTGAAGTCTTGAACACAGGTGGAGTCAGTGGCTCTCACACATGGGCTCTGAATCGATGTATCACATTTGCAGTGAATGGGAAACGTGCTTGGCAAATTCAACTTACAGTGGTGCTTGGCTAACAGCTGCTGGGATCCTCTTTCCAGCTGGAATTAGTGAGTCCAGGTTTAAGGTGGCACTGAGCTCAGCAGGGTACTTCAGTGCATATGAATTGTGCTCACTCATATGTTAAAACACCTCCTCAGTCTGACCTTGTATTTCTAGGGTTGAAAAAAAAAAAAAAGACCACTCCCTTAAGACCCATTTCCTAATTATTCAACTGTATTTTCACTATCCCAATTCAGACTGCAAGTTTATGAAAAGAGATTTATGGCCAAGATAATGTTAGCAGTATGACTAATAAAGAATATTCCCTTAGGAGCCGGTCTACAATATATGATGTATTTTAAATACCTGTACTTGTTTTCATACAGATTTAATAAACAATTGCAGAATCTTTTTGCTTTAGCTATTTAGGAAAGACTGAAGAATTAGTTCTAATATAAAAGAGCAATTAACATTTGGCTTGGAAAATGTTTTGAGAGCATTCCTTTCATCCAGTCCTCACGTGCGTTATCTGCTATAACAAAAGAAAAAGAAAGCAATATTTCACCTCTGTGAATAAAAAAGAAAGTAACTTAATAGTTTCTTTTTTCTGAATTTCTGACTCATAGCACAGGATAGGATTCAGTGATAGACATTCATAATAAGAATGGAGGACCACCATATATGCACTTATATACCATTATTTAAATATTATAAAAAATTAAAACCAATGTAAAAAAATGTTTGCAAGTGCAGAACTGTATGCATTGCAGTAGGTAAGAAACTAGGTAGGGCCTCTTTTTTAAAATACTTTTAAATACTTTTAAAATACTTTGATATGTCTATAACAGTATAACAATGTGAAATGGAAAGAAACTGAATATGTGTTTTCCAAGCTCATTTTACCTCCTTTCCCTCTTTTCCCCTTTCAGTGCCATATGTAATTGCTGTTTGTGTTGCTTCAAAATGATGGAAAAGTATTGAAAGCTATTTGGTTTTTTTTATTACAGGAAATATGTTCAGATATTAGGAAGTTAGAGTTTAATCTTCAATGATAAGATTAGCATCATGAAACTCTTTAAAAGTTTAGTTTAAATTCTATCATGTTGCATTTCTATAAAAATAAACCACTTCATAAGAAAATAAACCAGTGGGCTTGCTAGTCAGAAATGAAGTTGAAGAAATTATATGCTAATGAATGTAGTATTACCTGGGGAATATGATAGCTAAGTCTGACTTTTTTTATCCTGTTTGCATCTCTCCGGTATATGTGAGGTTTTCCTCTTGAGAATACAGTTTGCTCCTGCGTCCAATGCATATCATCAAGATTACGTGATGCAGGAATATACCATATTTGGAGCAACCCTTAAGCGTATGCAGAAGTTGGGATGAAATATAGATGCTGTTATACTCAACAGAGTATCTTGCTTTAAATGCATCTGTTTAAAAGCTGGTTTTCCACTTCTGGGTGCTGTTTATAAATATTTCACCTGTAACTTTTCTGGCACCATTGCACATGACAGCCTACATCTCTCCCTCCGCTACACTGCCACTCTTTGGGTTAATTGTTGTGCTTGATCTGGATCTCCAGTTGCTTCTGTTCACATGTTCTCAGTTAGAGGGTCCTTCAGCTGTGGAGCTTATTTCACTTTTCCCCTCAAGCCTAGATTGTTTGTATTTGATCTAAAGCCGGTCTTCTTGTGCAGCCACCCGGGAAAGGATGGGTTAGATGCACTGTCCGTGAAGCAACATAAGAAGCTAAAAGATTTTGAGAGGCAGAACTTTTTGCTACCTGGCAATAAGCAGGAATTAGATATTCTGTTTAAAAAAAAAAAAAAAAAAAGCAGCAGTAATTGTGTTAAAGTACCTGAAACCTTCTTAAATGCATGCTCCAGAGCAGAAAAGGAGACATCATTATAAATACAGGTGCCGTATCTCCTGGTGCATAATCTTATTTACAAGGGTTTATGCAATAGCAAAATAAAATGTATTTAAATTAAATATTAACAAATAAAGAGCTGATAACATTTTTATCACGTTACATGTTAAATTGTTGAGCTTGAAACTGACAATATCTTCACCTATATCTGGCTGCATTAATTATAGCACTTGTTCAGTTTTACACACTTCATTCCTAATCTTTCATACACCATGTACTTTAAAAAGAGTGGAGAGTCACTTGGGAATGAGTATATCTGTACATGGTACATGGTCTAAGCTTTTCTTTGTAAATAATTTTCTACCTCCCGTTACTGCTTGTCATTTCCTTAATCATCTTTCCTTTTGTCTCAAATCTTATTCTGAAAAAGCAAAACCTACAGCATCTTATACCTGACCTGATGCATACCTTCCTAATGGAATTATTAAATCAGCTTTTTTAAACTTACATGCTTGAGAAGGTACTTTTTGCTAATTTATTGTGCTTGCCGTTTATTTTGTTTTTCCAATGGCGTGATTTCAACTTTTCTTATTTGATATGTTTCTTCCCTTTCCTTTCAATTCTTTTTTGTTTATTTATTTCTATATTTGTACTCTTTCTCTCCTGATGTTTGGCATAAACTTCAGAAAGTTGAGGTTAAGTTATTTTAATATTTTTAGTTTCTGTGATAGTTCAGACAGTGACCCTGAGATTCAATAGCAGCATCTTTTCACTGTCTGTTCCTCATGCTTATTGAGTTTAGTGTGGAGAGTAGGTCTCCTCGCATACCTGCTTGTTCTCCTGTGATTGTCCCCTGTATCATTACGCTGGCTATCCATAAATCTCTCAGTACTGAAACTAATTTAGATTATAGCAGTTCAAACCGAGCAGATTTAAAAAATCTTTCATTCCAGCAGTGAAAATTGTTTCTGTATTTTCACAGTGCTATTACAGACCATCTTCCCAGCGTGTTTTGTTTTATTTTTTTCCTCAGTATGCAAAAAACACTTGGCTCTGGGGAGGATGGGCTAATGCTGTTTAGTTTGGGTTAGTCAGATTTCTGTGTAGGAGTACACGAGAAATACGGATACTGTGTTTTCTGCCTTGACCTCTGGCTAGGGAGAATGCCAAGGAACTGCAGCATCTCCAAAGCCAAGCCCTGATGGCAGCCTGACGTTTCTGGAAGGAGATTCTGTGCCTGCTGCTATGGAGGAAGGAAAGTCTTCATCCTTTTTCTCTCTGTCAGTCTAACTTTGCCTCAGTCTGTGCCATCAGTTTCTTCTCTGCCAAGCAGCTGTACCAGGCAGCGATGCTGCTGGTGCTGGTGCAGTGCCATCAGAAGAGGAGACATCGCTGCTTTGGTCAGAGAATCACCAATATGGGTGGTCTTGTTTATTCCAGCCTACAAAAACCTACCTAGAGACAGGCTATGGCTAAATTGGATATCAAAGAGAGATTCAGGGCTCCTGGAGGGATCCACACACAGGATCTAGACCAGAACCCAGGTTAGTCCAGAGAAGTCCTTATTGTGGAAAAACAGAGAACCAAACACACAGGCCATGCTACCATCCCCATAACTCCTCTGTCGAGACACAGTGCTGCTGTTACAAATCACCCTTCCACCAGCTCGTACACCCAGGATGTTACAGCTGGGTCTGTGGTGACTGGATTTAAGGTATTCTCTATCTATCTCCTGACTTATAATCATACCGTGGTTATTAATAGATTTCAGTGTAAGTTAATAGCATTATTAAGAACATTTCTGCTCTGTATTTGTAATAGACTTAGTGCTTGCCAAGGCAGTCCTTATGCAATGACAGCTCATGTTATCTTAACCCTATATTGGAATAAGCAAAAAAATACTAATGTTGCTCTAAAAACTAATTCCGGTGTCGTGTATCAGGTTCCGTCCCACGTGATCAATTTGTATAGATGATCACCTAATGGGATTTTTAAAAGTTCTGAACCGATTCCCAAGCTGTAAAAGAAAGGATACTCAACAAACCTGTAGCAAGATATTTTCTTACCCAGACTTCTCATCCTTCATTGCTCTTTCCAGTCTCCTCAGGTTGAGGAGCGTCTTTTGTTTACTGTGCCACGTGGGACCAAGAGAGCATAGCTGTAGCCAGGCTGGATGAGACAGGCAAGCTAAACAAGAGTAAACGCGTCTGAATTTTGCTGACTGCTGTTGCCATCCCTGTTACCCTTAACAAGGAGGCTGCAAACCTGCAGCAGTGGGTTAGCAGGAGGCAATACAGGTCCCACCTGGCATAGTTGGGGAGAAAAAAGATGATAGGGACTACATATAGCTTTTTACTTTCATCGACTTTAATGTAGACTAGAGTAGACAGTAACTCCAGCCTTAAGAGCAATTAGTGATCTCATTAGTAGTGGAGCTCCAACAAACAGCTGGGGAAGAGCAGTGGCAGTCCTACTCCTCTCCCTGCCTTTGAAGCAGCTGGATTTTCCCAGAGGAAGACCAGCCATATCACATCCCTTCCTTTCTAGGAGCCGGTGTAACCATCCAGCGTGAATCCGTAATGATTTCTTTCGGAGCAGGTGGCTACACCACCCTTCCTGTAGCGTGCTATATGCCCTCTGTTCATATTACCAATTCCCTTATAAATCCCCTTCAAGTGACAGCTGTAAATAAGCACAAGTCGCTGGCAGCTCGGATTCACTCACAACGAAATTCAGGGATAGGGAGCTGTCAGCTAACTGACTTCTGTGGCATCGTAGCTGTCATTTGAATGAATTACAGACCATAGTATCCATTTGTTTGGGGGCCTGTGAGCGAGAGGGGTGGAACAAATCGTGGCAAATGGCTGAAATTTAATACAGGTTTCTGCAAGTTTCTCAAATGTCAGGCACCCATCTTAAGTGTGGTTATTTTGTGTGGCAAACAGCATTTCCATGTCAACTGGAATAATCTTCTATTGAAAGCTCTCTTTAGGATGAGAAAAAAAATTGATTATACGATTAGAAGATGCTTATTTTGCTCTGTTCTAGCAAAGACTAAAATATCTGGGTTGAAGTTTCATAGCAGTTGCCTATGCACAATTTACACTCTGGGACTGGCAGCTTCTCTTCAGATGCCGACGAGCAAGGCATCCCCCCTCCCTTCCACATTGCTTGTAGAGTACAGTGCCCCATGCTGATGATGTCAGGCAGATTTAATTGTGCATGCTCAAAGAGAAAAATGACATCCACGCTTGGGTTAGTGCTCTCTGTGGCAAGCTGACAAATCCCCCAGCTGTCAGCTAACCTCAAAGGCAAGTGTACGTGGCTCCAGCTTATGTCTGCTTGCATTCTGCCCATGGGCATTTATAAGCTGAAACTCATATTGGCTGCAACACATTCAGACTGCGACTGAGAGAAATGTATGGTCTATTTTATGTGTTTCAATCTCTAAGGGTGACCTACACAATTAATGTTTGTTTTTCAGACAGACTACAAGCAGGTAAAGACAGCAATTTTTTGCATACGTGGCAAGTGGAAGGGCATAATGTTTATGGCTATGGGTCTGGCTATGTTTCCAGTTGCTTAGAGAAAATTGTTTCTTCCTTGGGCTCAGATGGATTATATTTATATTTTTATGTATTTACTGGGGTTACTCGCTGCCAGAGAACTGCATGCACACAAAATGGCCTAACATGAGTACCAATATATATGGGCAAATGCAAAGAGGCATGTGTTGCTAATGCAATATTGGACTCACGGAGGAGGACTTCTGGCAGAAGCATTGTCACTTGTGGTGCACTGCAGGCTGTCCATCTAAACCTATCATTACCTGGCACCTATGCTCTAGTGAAATAATCAGACCAATCTGTGAATGGGCAAAAAGCCATCTTAACAGATGGCTTTGACTGTAGGTAACCAGGAAACCATGCATATACATTAAACATGGGTTCAGAGAACATGGGTCTTATCTAGGAACATCGAAACAGCTGTCGGTTTTGAGCTCCTCCGTATACTGTTGAGAACATATGCCATACCCATCAGACACCCACGTAGGGTGGGCTAGAGCCAGCTCCCACAGTTCTGATGAACTTTGTAGGAATTGCTTGGTTGGGCATGGTCTCAGCTACAGATTAATCTCGTGTTTTGCAATGAACTTTTAATTTGTATTAGAGAGACAAAGAATGAAGTTTGAGGATGCAGTTGCATCCACCTAATATGCATGCCAGCTGGGGCGCTGTCTCATACAAATTGTAGGTGATGGAGAGGGCTATCCAATCTACCTGGCACAACTGTCTTAAGTTTCCTAAGTACAGAGTGATAGAGAGAGGCTTTGGATATGTGCAGGGCAAAGTCCCACTATGTTTACATTTTGAATGCACTGGAGTCTTAGAACAGGATCTTAGAATATAAAGAAATAACAGGAAATGCCAAATATCTCTGTTGACTCCGGATTTAGACCACCAAGATCTTCTAGTACTGAGCAGCCAGTGCTATTCTCTTTTGTAACAGTCTGATATTAAAGCACCCAGCTAGGAAGTGGGAGTTCCTGGGTTCTTGGTCTCTTCAGTATGATAAACTGCAGATCCTGACCCCATGAGTCCACATGAGTGGTTCTCACCATGCTTTGAAGCTGAATCATAGCACAGCTCACTCTCGTGAGACCACAGTGAACACAAAGAAGCAGCAACTCCAGGGAGGTCCTCACCACCAGTTATTTTCACAGGCTTAGTGCTTCCCCACATGCACAAGGGAGCATGAGGACAACTAAAAGAGATTTAGTGTCCAGAATTAGTATGTACCGAAAAACAAAGAAGCAAACAAAAAAGGGTCATAATTACATCACCTAGCTCCACCTCAAATTCTCTAGGACTTCTGTGTCTTACTGGCTGGCTATGGGTTTTCTGAAGCATGCACTCAGTGGAAATTTTAGGCTAATTGGAATTTAAGCTTCCTCAAAGTAGCCCCAAGGCAGCAACATCAGGATTTAGGGGAGATACTCTAGCTTCAGTGACGCTGTGCAAATACACAGAGCCCTGAAGCTCTTTTGCTGATGCTGGGAGCTGGGCAGGATGCAGAAGTGCCACAGGAGTCCAAATCTGTCTCCTTTCTGCTACCTGAGCATGAGAAGAGAGGATTGCAGGATGGGGCGTACATATTTCTGTGAATGTGGTGCTCTCTGTTGGCAGTACAGAGCTTCAGATAATACTATGTGCCTGAGAGAGGAAGAGTGTTTCGTAGTTCAGGCAGTGCAGACTGAGATTTCCAGGACCATAGGACCTCTGCATAGGCTAGCTGTAAATTTGAGTTATTGATGCCTCGGGACCTTTGGGAAGCACTTCTAAGAGTTATAGAGAAAATAACCACAAGAAAAGCATTTATTTTTGTGACTACTTTTTCACTCAGTTAAAATCAAGGCATTTGATGACTTGAATGCAAGGTGTTAATATGTAGCTGTTTTTCTGTAGAATTAAAATACCTGTAAATCTGTCTAAGTAGTAGCAACCCTACATGGAGGATAGTCTGCTCTTCACATAATACATGGCTAGCTTAACTGTGTAAGAAATGTGTGTATGCTATAACATGTCATCTGTATAAGGGACCAAGTGAGCCCTATTTATACTTCAGAATTGTCAGCGTGAAGAATTGTGATTATCATTTTACGTTTGACTTGCATAACTCTGCATTCTAAGGTAGTTTGTGTTTAATCTAAATTACTCTCCGCTTAACTCTGGAGCTAGAATGAAATTCAGCTGTCACAGATAAGAGTAATGATATTTGTTAATAGTGCAAATCATTCATAAACATGGAAAGAACTTAAATATGCGAAGCACATCAGGACAGGAGATCACAGTCCTTAAGGGATTGATTTATCCTTGACTTCTATGAGCCTTTGTTATGCTAATGATAGATATATATTCCCAAAATCTGTTACGTCTGTCTATGCCTTACCCTTTGATTTCTTTATTAACTCTCCTCCCTTGTCACTATGTGTTCTTGTTAATTCAGATCAGGTTTTGCAGCTTGCGTCATACCTTGCTATTTTTTACCAAAATGGTTTCCTGAGTTCTCTAGCAGCTTACATGCTTTCCCCTCTTTGCTGCACCTCTCTGCCACTGCTGCTAGAAGGGCCCCTGGGTGAGCTGTGACCAGTCAGACTCTGATACTAACGAGTTTCCTTTGTTCCTAGAGCAGTCAAGAGAACCAACGTAATTAATCATTCCCAACCCTCATTAATAAATATAATTTTGGTAATTTGGGGTGAACATGTTCATGTACTCTAGAATATTGAATGTTTTATCTAAATATGTAATTTGCTTTTCAGGCACTTACATAAGCATTATGATTTACAGTAGCCCTGGATGCTACTGACTTTGCTAAGGTTGTAAATCCTTGGTATTTCTAAAGTCAAGATGCATGTTTAGGTGAATAGTCATGGACACGGGTGGTTAGCTCACCTACAGTGGTTATTTGCAAACATTGACCACCGTGATAGAAGTAGATGGCACTTGTAGTATCATCTAGTAGTAAATGGAAAAGCTGTTTATAGGTAATAATGTCTCTAAGGATATAAACAAGAGCAAAACATATAGGTTAATGTAGATTATCAGCTGTAAGAATAGCTGTAAGACTATCAGAGAGCTATAAGGAAAGCTAAGAAGTACAGAACATTTCTCATGAGCTTATTTTAATACAAGGAGTAGGGCTTTTTTTCTGAAACAGTATACTATTGCAGTGTGTAGCTACTTCATTATACTTTCTTCAGTACAGGTATGTCTTGCAACATCTTGTACTCTCTCTTGGGACTAGATATATATGAAACATCAGCAGCATAATTTTGCTCACGTGCTACGCTCTGAACTCAGCTACAATTAAATATTCAGCAGGATACTCTCTCTAGCTAGGCTCATGCAGCAGTTATGAAAGATTAATTCAGTGTTATGTTGCTCTAATGAAGGAGTTGAAGTGAGCATTTCTGTTGAAAATTTCAGATTTCAGGTTTAGAAATTATGATCTTTATTATGCTTTTTAAAGGGCATATAAGATAAATTATCTATATAGAGCTATAATTTTTTATTGAAATCTTTCTTTTTCAGCATACCCATCCCAGTATCTTAATTACAGTCTTCCGTGTACCTTGTTGTCTTTACCTTGCCATTTCAAAATACATTGTACATTTTTCTTAATTGGACATGCAGTAAATAACCTGTAGAAAAACTAAAGGCATTGTACCATGTAATGGTGCAGATTTGCAGATCTTGCTATATATTATAAATTTAATTTGGCTTTTCTGTTTCCACAGTCCTAAGATTTTAAATGATATGTGTATCTAAGGAAGGAATAGCAGCTTTGAGGCAATTTCTGGTAGAATTCATTTATACAGCAATATTCCAAAGAAGAGAGATTAGAGAAGCAACACAGAAAGTTCCAATGTCTGTCCCTTGCGGGTCCCTTCTCTCCTCACTCCCACCCCCCATCTTTCTCTTACAAAATTTACTTGCATTATTAATGAAGTTCAGTCCCAGCACTGGTGTGGAATCTGAAGGGTAAACTCAATCACCAAGTCTGAAGCCCTAATCCTTGTAAAGCCAGTGTGTATAACAGATGATATTAAGCAAGGCACAGTAGATGGTACCTGCTCAGCAATTGCTGCAAATGTGACCTCATTGATTCTATCTGTGTTTTTCCCTCTGTGTTTTACAGAACACATTGATTTAGGAAGATGTCTTTGGCTTGTCACCATTAATGTTAGAATGAGAGAAAAATGTGCAAAAAGATTTGGGGATTGATGTGAACTGAAAGCCATTATCTGGTTTATTAGCAAGTTAGGGATTTGGTTTTAATTATGATTCTGCTGCAAATATCATGCACTATATTGTATAAATGGGGTTCTTTTCTGAATTCCATTAATAGATTTTACTCCAGCTGCACTCCCTAGAAATTTAGAAGGGAAATTGTGACCAGACCTACACTCTCTTAGAACACAACGGGATCAGAATCATATCTTTAAACTGATTTCCTGGACTTCCTCAGGAAGGAGAAGAAATGAGCAAGACCCTGGTTCCATCTCACTGTTCGCTTCGTTTTAACTTGGCTAAAAACAGGTGTCACTTGTAATGTGCCCTGGTCAGTCACACACCTGAGAAGCAGCAGGCACTGTAGCATTTTCGGACCCTTGCATGACAGTCAGTGGCAGTTGCCTGTGGAAGGGTGGAAAGACTGAAGGGCTGAAATTCAATAATCCTTTCTGTTTCCAAACACTAATTAGCTGTCGCACAGTTCTGCTGCCAACGAGGCAGCTACTGCAGTGGGCTCTTATTACCGTGATCAGCAGGCAAAGAGGTGAATACAAAAGGAAGGAAGCTAAAGAAAAAGGAACTTCTGACTGGGACGAAAGTTGTAAAATAAGTAAAAATTGCCCAATATTATGTATTTTGCATCAGTAAGAAAAGGAAATTCATCCAATGTGCTGTTTACTGAGCCAGCAGAAGCTTGCAGTGGTAGAGTTGATACCCTGCAGTCTTAGAATGGGCCTATTTTATATCATTTAACGATTTTATATAGCTTTGTTGCTTATGAGTGCTAAAGAGAGAGCTCCTTTCAGAAGTTGTTTATATATATATCTATATATATGTATACAGAATAACTGAAGGCTACATTCAGTGATGCTAATTGGTATTGGATTAAATCATCTAATCACATGGCTGTAGTGTAAATTTTGCGTGCTAAGATGCATTGTAAGGTGGAATTCGTGTTTTAAGTGCGTAAAGGTAGCCAGGGATGTCTGTCACAAAAATATAAAATATTTATAAATGCATTTTTTGATCTAATTTCAAGTTGTTTGAGATTGGTACCTTTTCTATGTGAAAGTCCATTTGCATCTTGTACACAGATATGTTCTTAGTGTCTGCTTTGTGTTTATGCCTTCTATGCCTTGTGTGATTATTTTGTATGCACATGTTCTTTATGGCCACCTTAACTACCCATATAAATTTGTCTGTCCACATATTATAGGTAGTTGTCCACTCCCACTGTATGGTTTTTCAGCATGCAGGTGATAATGCAGATCAATTCACTCAAATACCATCCATGTAATTTCTGTTTTGAGTGGTTTGGCAGCTCAGCCAAAATACAAAGTTTCAGCAAGTTTCTCCTTTTGCGTTTCAGGATTATAATGATGAAATTCGCCAGGAGCAGCTGAGAGAACTGTCATATTTGAACGGCTCTGAGGATTCAGCACGTGGACGGGGCATTCGAGGAAGAGGGATCCGTGTGCCACCTGCAGCGCCTTCAAGGTGTGGTAACCTGAGTTATTATGCTAATAGCTTAAGAAAGTGTACACGATGGTAAAACAAACATAGTTGGAAAAAAAAAAAAAAAAGAAAATCACATGCATATCATGGTCAGTAAACCAAAATGTTTTTCTTCTTATACCTTGTGTGTTCTATATTGTGCCAGGTTCTCTGATCTACAGTTCACAGGCTATAGTGGGTGGTATACAAGTATCAAACAACAAATCAGAGCAGATTATGAAGCCAGTGAAAGGATATTCCTAGGAAAGAATATTGTTATGCCGGCACAGAACCAGTATGGTCAGTAGCATAAAATCATTGGTCAATAAAATAGTATAGTCAGAAAAGGCTACATAGTCTGAATGGAACTTTATTTGCCAAATAATTACTTTTTTTGGATGCATAATATATCTATAATATATGTATTGCATTATATATGTTCTATGGGTTATCAGTTTCATATGAATTTCATTGGCATCATCTAAAAACATTGGTGTATGAATGTTTCCTGAATTCTTCCAAGTATTTTTTCATATATAGGTAACGGATAGCTCTGTTTGTTCATACGGCCAGTGTATAATCTTAATACACTCTTTCAGACTCATTTTTCACTGTGAACTCTTAAGAAATTTGTTTCCTCAGGCACCTAAGTTACCTAGCTACTTCTAGGCGTCCATAGAGTCCATTTCAGAACAGGTCCTAAGAAATCCACTTTTATTTTGGAGGAAATAGGATATGGAGGTACCTTATTTTATGCTGACAGACGAGTTGTTCTTTGGTAATTGAACTGGCTGATCTTGCCCATGACCTTTGGGTTTTTTTCCCCCTGAAGGTGTCTATCATGTTTTCCCTCAGATCTTCTTGAATGGAATTTTTTGTCAGTAGTACAATGCACATACATAGAATTCCTTACACTTATCGTTCATGACCATCATCCAATCGAAGTCTTTTTGGGCTAAGAAACCAGTCTTCCTTACACCTAAGATCTCTGAAGGGCTTGACTTAAAAATGATGTTCAGAACACCGCTGCAATAGATTGGCAGCTTTTAAATTAGGTTCAAAGCATAATCAGTGGAGTGCTGTCCCCCACTTCCTGCAAAATACCTGATGATTGGATCAGTTGGGCAGATACAGGATCTTGGATGCTTTCCCTATTTACCGGTCAGAAGTCCCAGGAGAATATGAAAAAAACCTGCAACTAAAGTATTTTAAGCTAAATATTTTTGCTAATGATTTGTGGTGGTGCAGCTGATATCCTTGAGGGAAGGGATGCCATCCAGAGGAACTTTGACAGGCTTGAGAATTGGAACCTCATGAAATCCAACAAGGCCAAGTGCAAGGTTCTACTCCTGGGTAATCACCAGTGTCAGCATAAACTGGGGGATGAAGGGATTGAGGGCAGCCCTACAGAGAAGGACTTGGGGATATTGGTAGATGAAAAGCTCAACATGACCCATCAATGTGCACTCGCAGCCCAGACGGCCAACCATATCCTGGGCTGCATATCAAGAAGCATGGCCAGCAGGTCAAGGGAGGTGATTCTCTCCCTCTACTCTGTTCTGGTGAGACCCCACCTGGAGTGCTTCGTCCAGCTCTGGGTTCTGCAGCACAAGAAAGGCATGGACCTATTAGAGACCATCCAGAGAAGCACCACAAAAATGGTCAGAGGGCTGGAGCACCCCTCCTATGAAGACAGGCTGAGAGAGTTGGGGTTGTTCAGCCTGAAGAAGAGAAGGCTCTGGGGAAACCTTATTGTGGCCTTTCCGTATATAAAGGGGGCTTATAAGAAAGATGGAGAGAGCCTTTTTACCAAGGCCTGTAGTGACAGAACAGGGGGCAACGATTTTAAACTGAAAAAGCGTAGGTTGACTTTGGACATAGGGAAGAAATTGTTTTCAATGAGGGTGGTGAGACACTGGAACAGGTTTACTGAAGAAGTGGTGGATGCCCCATCACTGGAAGTGTTCAGAGTCAAGTTGGACAGGGCTTTGAGCAGCTTGATCTAGTGAAAGGTGTCCCAGGCCAGGGCAGGGAGTTTGGACTAGATGACCTTTAAAGGTCCCTTCCAACCCAAACCATTCTGTGATTCTAAAATTGGCTACTGAAACCTGTAGTGAAGTAGTGAACATCACAAGCTAGCGCTATGGGTTTGGTTGTCTCAGCAGGGAATTAGCCACAGCTCATACTGCTGTGGGAGACCCGAGTTCCTTTCACAGCTCTGGATCTGGATGTCATGCATGGTTATAGGCAGCACTCACAGTCTTCAGAAAGGGCAACACACTCAGGAGCATACTGCTCTGAAACAAAACTCACAGATTGCTTCCCTGATATATCCCCCTTCTGATTTGTCATATGATATAGTTACAAGAACCTCTTTTTTACCAGTAACAGCTGCTTCTGACTTACCAATTAGTACAGCAAGGTGGATACAGCATAAATAAATAGGAGAATGCTAAACCTCTCTGTGCTTCCCTGTATGCGCTGTTCTCTCTGCACAGTGGGGGAAAGCTGAATCCCATGCTACCCTTCCTTTGTGCTGAACTAAATTAGACGGGAAGAAAAGTTCTTACTCTCCTTTTACACTCTTGCTCTACTTTCACTTGCAAGTTTCTGCCATCCTGCATCATCTTCTGCCAATCAGTTTCTCCCACCCACTAATAAACACAAGAATGAGAGTGATGACTGCTCTTGTAAAATAGTTTGAGAACAAAAGCTCCTCACTTTCTTCTTCCTCTATAACTACTTTGGAGTAAGTCTGCAACTCAATGAATTACAATAATCCAGAATTTCATTAGTACAAGCAACAAGAGGATCAGATGTTAAAGGCGTTGGATGGCTTAAAAATAATGCCTTTCCATAATAAGAGTTCTGCCTGAGATATTGCCTAAAAGTGCTTGGCATTGTAGCTGTCAAAACCCCAGAGTTATACTATATTTTAAATAACAGTAAAAATATAAGAGCCTTTAAAATGGAGTAACACTTGCATGCCCTCTCTTGCCATACACACCAAAGTGATCACTCCTTTTTGCTCCCCCCCAGGGGACGTGGGGGTGCGATTCCTCCGCCCCCGCCTGGACGAGGTGCCCAAGCACCCAGAGGAGCACCGGTGACCCGTGGCGCCCTTCCCGTCCCACCAGTGGCAAGGGGTGTGCCCACTCCTCGAGCAAGAGGTGCCCCAGCTGTCCCTGGCTACAGACCACCTCCACCACCTGCACACGAGGCCTATGAAGAATATGTAAGTAACCACATACATTCATAGCAGGTGTGAGCCAAACTCTGTGGTGAACGTCAGGTACCTCTGAGCTGGAAGACTCCAGGCCAATAATTCCTCTGTCTCTACTACTTACCTCCTGCTGCTAAATTACAGCCTGGGTGATGCAGTGTGTCTGCAGGCCTGTGATTTGCATGATGTGGGTTTGTAGAATTGTTCACAGCTTAGTTTTGGATATGAGAAAGACATGCTAGTTAGCTCTCAGGGCATCATGAAAGAGCAATACAGATATTCTAAAGACTATATTATAACTAAAAGTCATTCATGTCTGTTGGCAAGTTCTTATGAATAACAGATTATATGTTTTGTGAGAAAATAAGGGGATTGTTTTGTTCTGCTGAATCCTTGTT
Organism: Sula dactylatra; assembly: GCA_013389905.1. Classification (NCBI taxonomy): domain Eukaryota; kingdom Metazoa; phylum Chordata; class Aves; order Suliformes; family Sulidae; genus Sula; species Sula dactylatra. The sequence goes on from WEKW01004095.1 coordinate 24,017, forward strand.
ATTACATATAAATATATACATGTAGATTTGTATTCAACATTGTGTTACAAATACATAACAAATAAAAATTCAGGTAATTTTCATCAAAGCTGATACAATGATGCGTATTTAGCAAGGAGCATTACTAATTGTCAACTTTTCTTACAAGGAGTTAAAAATATTGTGCTGTAAACATCAAAGCATTCAAGTCATCCTCATAAATGTTCCCTCTTGGAACTTTCACTCTAACAAAAGTGTTGTGGTTTAACCCCAGCTGGCAACTACGCACCACCCAGCTGCTCACTCACTACCCTCCGGTGGGAAAGGGGAGAGAATCATAACAGTAAAAGTGAGAAAACTTCTGGGTTGAGATAAAGGCAGTTTAATAGGTAAAGCAAAAGCTATGCGCGCAAGCAAAGCAAAACAAGGAATTCATTCACTCCTTCCCCATCGGCAGGCAGGTGTTCCGCCATCTCCAGGAAAGCAGGGCTCCATCACGTGTAACAGTTACTTGGGAAGATAAATGCCATCACTCCAAATGTCCCCTGCTTCTTTCTTCTTCCCACAGCTTCATATGCTGAGCATGATGTCATATGGTACGGAGTAACCCTTTGGTCAGCTGTCCCAGCTGTGTCCCCTCCCAGCTCCTTGTGCACCCCCAGCCCACTCACTGGTGGGGTGGTGTGAGAAGCAGAAAAGGCCTTGACTATGTGTGAGCACTGCTCAGCAGTAACAGAAACATCCCTGTATTATCAACACTGTTTCCAGCACAAATCCAAAGCATAGCCTCATGCTAGCTACTATGAAGAAAATTAGCTCTATCCCAGCCAAAACCAGGACATTCTCCACCCCTTATTCCATACCATTTACGTCATGCTCAGGTCTCAAGCTATCCAATACATCCTCATTAACCACCACCACACTTCCTCTCCTTTGATATAATACACAGATATCGTCCCCTTAGTCTATGGACCACCCCTATAAAATATCTGTAAAATGTCCACAAAATGTTCACTGAGTTTATTTAGTCCATGACTTTGGGGCCCCATTTGATGTGGGGGTCACTCAGGACAGGAGAGGTGGTGTGTTTTGTGGAGTTACTGGGCACCAAAGCCGTCTCAGGTCGGGTCACTGCTGCACTTGCACTGCTTCTTGTAAGGCTCATCCTCCGTTGTTTCAGGTGGTTCCTGCTACAGTAATTCCTCTGACATGCAACTGAAATTACAGGTTACAACAATTTAAAGGTAGAACCATTACAATCTCCAGCCCTGGTCCCTTTGGACCAGACCATCGGGTTTAACATTGTAATTAACTCCTTTCCTTGCCCTTGCTCCAGCTTGGACTTATCCACAGACTGCAGTCCCTTAGGGTTGTACCTGCTCCAAGTGGGGCCTTATCTATGAGCCACAGTCTCTGCAGGGGTGTACCCGCTCCAGCATAGACTTATCCACAGCCACAGTCACTTCAAGTTGTACCTGTTCCAGTATGGCCTTCTCCATGGGCCACAATGCCTTCAGAGGTATACCTGCTGTGGCACAGACATAACCATGGCCACAGACGCTTTCAGATGTACCTACTGTGGTGTGGACTTATGCATGGTCACAGACACTTCAGGGTGTCCTGCTCCCACATGGACTCATCCACAAGTCACAGTCCCTTTAACTCAAGTTCACACTGGAGTTCCAGCCTGTTCAGCTCAGCAGCACAGAAACAACAGCGATGACCTGGCCATCTGTCGGCCCAGGCACCTGGCCATTGCTGTTATCAAAATGTTCCCAGGCACAGCAGAGTAAGACGATAAGCAGTACAGCAGTACAGCAAGCAGCGAAAGCAAAAAGCAGCCACTAATGAGAACTAGACTCTAAGATACAGTAAGACAAGCAAGCCCCATGGTAAGGAAGTACCATCAAATATGATGTCCGACTTTATCCAGCTGTGGAACATCCAAGTGTAAGATGGACATCCCATCCATTCCGTAATCCTGTCACTAGGAGAACCACTGATAAGATACAGTATAATTGAGAAGATGCAGTTTTATTCAATTAAAGGTCTTCCTAGAACAGAAGGAAATTGAAATAGAAATTCATTTTTGTTGGTAAAGCTTTACTCAACCATCTGTATTTGTAGAGTAGAGATTAGATCATGACCACTTCAAATCAGAGACGTGCATTCTTTTAATGCCAAGAGTCAGAGCTGAACAACAGCTGCAAAAAAGGAGGGGAAGAAAGTCACTCTCTGTTATTATTTACCTCAACACAGTTTCCATCTTTAAATGAGATAAATGTCCTGCTAAGAAAGGAATTTAAAAAGTATACCCCTCCTTGATAGGTAGTATATTATCTGTTAGTATCAAAATGTATGAGACCTTCCTTTCTGTGCAGAACTGCGTCTTTTCCTAATCCAACAAATTTCAAAACAGAACCCTTGTAATGTAAGATTAAGATTATAAATTAAGTAAATCTTTCCTTTTTTTTTTTTTAACCTACAGTACTGGTAAATATCCTAGGGTATTGAACTGTTTTTAGGGAACATTTCTTACACTGTTTCTGGATGGTAAATATATGGGAAGTAGAAGGAGAAGTTGAGACAGCTGGGTTATCAAGGTTAGGAAAGCATTCAACCAATTCCACATCATTTTGAAATGCTTACACTCTCAGGGGCACAAAATATACACGCAATTAAAGGAGTCATTTTGTAAGAGATCATTCCAATAAAAACAAACGTGTGTTTCTATTTTGCCTACTTAGATAGTAGAAAGAAACATCTTGCCCTGTAGGACAATTTCAGATGTTTTGGAGATCCTTCCATCTCCTGTGTCCTTTCAACATCTATATTCCACAGCTGGGAATATATGGACTTCCCCTGACTTGCTGTCACACACCAGATTGCAATGAAAATCTCTCGCCATTTTGCAAAGGCTTGTAAGTGCGATCTAAATCATCTTGGTATCTTAAGGACTGACTGAGATAATAATTAAAACTCTGTTGGTGTGTAGGTAGAAGGAAAAGATCACTGTCATGTACCCATATGTGAATTTGTAAATGATATTGTAGGGAAAAATATTTTTAATTTTGCAGGAAATAATCAACATGGGTTTTCTTTCCAAATAAACCACTACATCACATATTTGTCTGGATACTAAAAGCAAGTGGATCTATTTGTTGACCAGCAACAAATGTCATGTGTAATTGTTGTTCTTTCACGCTGAATCCTAGGGATGAAAAACTAATTTATAATGAATGATTTATCCAATTTACTTCATCTCATTTTCTGCTTGTAGGCAACCCACAGGCATTTTACAATTTCTTTATGTGTTTATGTTTTTCATTTTTGACTATAGTATTTCGCTCCAACTTTTGCCTACTGTACGCAAGCACCATTGGTTTGATTAGTTGTGCACATGAATGCAATGTCATTGATTGTGAGTGTCCATATTTTTTATTTTTCTTTTATGTAATAGAATATAGTTGTTTGAATGCTCAGCTGAAAGTGAGCTCAAGAAGTAGAATAGAATGGCTGCAGCAGATTTTTTTTAAATGTTTAAACAGCATTTCCTGAAAAAAATCTTTAGATATTTGCTCAGCACTACTAATCAGAGATTGTATTGACTGTTTGACCTTGAAACATCTAACTGTTCAAATTGGTTTGGAGAATCATTTAAAAGTTTGGATCACTCCTTTGTAATTATCCAGTATCTAAATATTTTGAGGTTTCCTGATGGCCTTTGTGAGAGTCCATAAAAGCAAATGACTAAAGGTTTCTCAAGAAAAGTGAAGTTTTGTCATTGTGGTGAATATATTTTCACAGTCAACATTTTGAATGTCAAGCCCAACCAAAGGGAAAATAATTTGGAAGAACTTTTGGAAAAGAAGAGGGCTAGAGAGGGAAGAGGGAGTGGCACACCTCACACCTTTTTTCTTTACTTGCTTTTGAAACAGATATATAGCTTTTATTGGGAGCAGCATAATAGTATCTCAGAGGAACTTAAGACTACCCACAGGAAGAGGAGGTACAGATATTAGAAGATGTATGCAAAAGGCAGAATATAGTTAGTACATGAACATTCCTCACTTAAAAAACAGCTCATTGTGTGTCAATTCAGATGGAGAGCTTAACTAACAGCTGCTGTGCAACTTCTGGGACCAGAAAGGAGGTCCTAGGTTTGTAACCTGGTGAATAAGAGTGCTGTTCAAAGTGACTAACCTTAGTTCAGTGTGACCAATCTGTACCTGCTCCTCTTGTGCTGAAGGAAAGGTCCACTAAAGTGCAGTTCAGAGCAGAAGTGGTCATTGTGAACCTTCCTCAGATGAAGCTCCTTTAATAAAGCTGAACTTAGCCCTTTGTCATTGCTCTCTGAGGTACAATTTGACACCTCTAATCCACAGACACCACCATATTGAAGATGTCGCTAGCTGCTGAAAAGGATTCAAAACTTCATTAAAAAACATCCTTCTGGACCTCAAGTTCTGTTGTGGTTTTTTTACTGAAAATCACACTGTGTGGTTTCCCATTAAATGCATTATGGATCATACTCCTACTCCTTCCACAAATGCAGTACACAAATTAATTTGAATTATTGCTTAATTTTTCTTTCCATTTGTAGCAATACATGCCACAACCAGTTGGCAGCAATGGCTCAGTCTGGAACTTTTCAGAAGCACTGACTTACCACTGAGCCACATTGTTACTCCCAGGATGCTGAAGAGCCTGTAGTGGATGGTAGGGAGGACAGCAGTGCCAGCAGGCTCCTCAGCTAGAACTAATGACAAGATGGCTGTTTGGAAATTATCAAACAAACCCGTGCTTTGGGCAGAGATGTGTTGAGTAGAGAGAACAGTACTGGAATTGCATTCTAATTGCCTCTTTTCAACTTACATATTGCGCAGTTGTGGTCTGAGGTATTATTTTTGTATGTTAGACAGCTGAAGTCCCATCTACAAATCTTGCAGTGTTTTTGTATCAGTGCACCAAGACAGATGGTCAATGGAGTTCAAATATTGTTTCAGTCCTGCATCACGACCTTTATTGACAAGGACAATGGTGAGACTGATTTTGCGCCATTTTTTCATTACAAATGTTAAGATCGGTTGGACATGTACTTTTATCACCTACTCAAAATATGGTAAGGAAAATTAACACTGGTATCATCTTACAGATTGAGGGGAGACTTCTGGAGTCTTTTCTCAACAAGAATAAGCAACTTTAAAGGCTAAGGTCTTGTTGGCAACTTATGAAACAGGAAATAGACATGACTGATGGAGGTTCATGATTTATACGAAATCAAGAGTGAGAAGTGCTTGAGTAGATCTTTTTCTGGAAGGAACATCCGACTGAGGCAATAAAGCCAATGTTCAGCACAATATATTTTAATCTGATCATCCAGACTTTTTCACTCGAAATTAAAGCTAAATATTTAAAGGGTGCTTAACCCACATATAAGTCAAAAATACCGTTGCTTTCAGATCCTGTTTTGGAAGGCATTTGACTCCGGAGCTGTATTTTTGCCTTCTGAAACAGAAACTAGTAATGAGCTGTGCAGAGATATTTTTCTTTACATTTTTTAAGAGCTGTGGCGAGCCTTGCTAAGAGGTCTAATGTGAGTCTAGAAGTGTCTTAGCACTTGTTCCCTTACCCCAGATGCAAAGAATTACCAAAACAGAATAAATTTGGGTCTAACATACATATTGCTTTTATATTTTACTTGCACTTCCATTTTTACTCCTGGATAAGAAAGGACACTTTTTACTCCTGGGTAGGAAAGGGGACTTTTGCTCGGAAAGCCACTCATCTTAATAGGAATACTTAGATGAGCTTCTTGTATTTACAAAGAAATATGTAATTTGTTTGCAAGAAATAGGCCGGTCTGTCGAGACACTGAGAAGCTGGTACAGCTCCTAGGTCTAGGACAGCCAGATTAAAGAGCAATTTTAAATGCAAATATTCTTTCTCGCCTCTCATTTCACTGATCAAACCAGCCAAAGCAGCTTCTTGTTATCTTCTGGAATAAGTGAAGAGCAATGCTTTTAGAAAGTCACTGGAAAAGAACCACACAATAAGATAGATTGTGCTTTTAATGTCATGCTGTTCTTCCTCTCATTTCAAGCTATTTAAAATGAAAGCAAATGCCACTGTTCGACTGTTTATTCTAAGCTCAATGGTTATTTACATTTTTCAGTAGTTTTCAAACAAACTGAAACAACTATGCTCATGTTTATTCAGTGCCAACCTAGACAATGAAAAGACTGACAATAAGAAGCGTTTTGTCACAGTTTAACATTTTAAACAGGATAATCAACATTTACATGTGACTGCAATGCCCAAAATTGCGGTTGCGGAGGCTTTGTTTAATACTGAACTGGAATTCATAGGGCTTTAAAATCCATTTTATCTGCCACTTCTGAATGTAGATGGAAAATGTGTATAAAGACGTGCACTTCCTCTTCATGGCATGTTTACACCTGTGTTAGTGCTTTAATGAATATGTTAAAGTGAGCAATTGGTATTTGATTCTGCTACTTTTGAAGTCCATTCCTGTAATCCTAGTATGACATTCTCAGTGAGAGTGAGGCCCGAACAACTAAGACGACATGTTCCAAACCTTAAAATAGTGAAATATATTGGATATGATGATAGTCAAAGGAGATTCTTCTCTTTTTTTTTTTTTTTTTTAAAATGATATTTCCAAGTTTTAAGATGTACCACTTATTTATTTCTGTGCCTCTTTTGGATGAAAAAAAAATCAGTGAAGAATGTACTGCGACTAAAGACCATTTGAATAAAGCTGGAATTATAGATCTGGAAATCTGCATGACTGAACAACTTATTGATTAAATATGATTGATTACCTATTTATGCCCAAGGCACTTAGAAAAAGAGCTAAGCTATATGCAACTTACATCTTGAAAAATCAAATTTTATTTGTACCATAATAGCAATAAACAGAATAATGTTTATATTGTCTGAAAGACCCTACTGAGCTTTATAAGAATACTGTGAATGATGTTCTCATGAAGGCAGAGTGGATTTTTCTGTTAGTTATTCAGTTATTCAAACTTTGGAGAACTTGGTCCATCGATAGTATAAATATATTTATTGCTAAAAAATCTAGCAACATAAATACAGAATAAAAGCAGTAGCAACTTTTTGTGTTTTTCTAAGCGTCAGTGTTAAACCTTCAGTGTCTGGGAAGGTTCTAGACAGCGTCAGTTCTAGAGTTTTTTGCTTACCTGTGCAAACTGTAGTTTGGGTCTTATTCTTATAGATGATATCTGAATAAATCAGGCTTGCCCCATGAAACAAAAGGAACTATCCTGAGAGCAGTGCATCAATGAATGGGAATATTGCTTTCAGATTCATCACTGCTATGAACTTCTAACAAATTGATAATGTGCTGTAAAGCAGACTTTATTATATCAATTTCTTGTTTTGTTTTGATTGTAATAATCATAGTTATTCAATGGACTAAACTTTACTCATAAAATACATAAAACTCTAGCATCTACTTATAAATGATACAGAAAGATTTTGTGGAGGATAAGCTCTTCTGTCATCCTCTTCATGCTCTCCTTACTTGGCAAAAATAATTCTCTCCTTGACTTTAGTTATCAAGTTTTCATTTCAAAATTATTTTCTATGCTAGACAGAGTATAAAAGAAAATGCTGATGCAGCTGTACATGTTTTAGCATTATACATTATGTTAATACAACTACAACCTAATAAATATTTATATTTGTTATATAGAGATCTAAGTGAAGGGCATCTCTCAACTGATCATCCAGCCTTCTTCATATGGCCCTTAAATATTCATAGTGTATGTGGTCATATTCATAAGATCCTACATAAAAAGTATATGGAGTATTCCCCATAGAGACAGAATTTGTCTGCATCATGCGATGTACCATTTGATCATTGAACAGTGTCGTTGTTCAGGAGTCTGTATCAAAAACACTTGTCTACTGTCACAACTTGTCCCTTGGCTGTTTATCTGATGGAGAACAGTCTTGGTTGGTACAAAATAACTCCATAGGCTTTTGCTGGCATGTGACTGTATCTCCACCCATGCTATCATTTTTATGACAGGTTGCAAAGGTGAGTTATAAACTTTTTTGTTGTACAAACTCATACAAACTTAGAGAATTGCTGTTAAAGACTTGGGACAAGTCCAGTTTAATTAGAGTTGTTGAGAGTTCAGTTACTGTGTGAATGCAGCTCCAATGGAAGACCTGGGTTTTCTCTTTCAGTTGTCAAACTTTCTTATCCAGATTTAGTCCACCGAGGTAATAAAAATTTAAATAATTTTGGACTGCAAGGTTCATCATGACTGGTGAGTTCCCAGGGAGCCAGACACATACAAAGTCAGTGGTGATGAGAAAAACTCGGTGCAGGCTGCTATTTCTTGCAGTCTGGTAAGTGCAGAGACTTCAGCTGTGCCAGGCAATTACAGAAGCCTCCAGTTCTGGTTTCAGGAAAGGCTGTGGGTGATAAGATGCCATGGCACTTAGCATTATCACAGCAGCCTTGCCTCCAGCATGCTGGTCTTACTGATGTGTTTTTCAGTCTAGCCTTTTGGTGAAGTCAGATCAGTGACTTTTTATTATAGTAGATAAATACAGTGCTCTTTATTATCCATAGATTGTGCGTACAGCGAACAGAGTACTTCTGGTTTGTGTATTATCTTTACTTATTAGGAATTTTTGCTGTAGCTAAAACATGAGCTTTATTAATATAGTAAAATGCACAGTTTAGGAACCATTTTATATTAATTGAAAACTGTTATGGATTGTTCCAAAAAATAGTATTTTAGTTTTACTGGAATTTTAAGGGCATGTATTTAAAAAATACTTCCTGTTGCAGGAAGCTTTCATCAGAGTTCATCTATGTTCTTCTCTTCAGTACATTTGTGACATTGTCATCTTGCAAAAAATACTTCTGCATGAAACTGCAGAGATAGGTATTTAGCAACTGCACTTAAAATCAAAGGCAAACATTACAGAGTGCAGTTCTGTTTCATTCTCTGGCTGATGGGCCTTTTAGCCAGTTGTCTCTATCCATACACTTAATGCTTACTCAGGATAATTAAAAAAGAGGATTTGTATTTGGTACAATAAAAGGCCTGAAAAGTACTCTTACATGCCTATAATCTTTTTTCCCTCATTATGTTCAGTGCTTTTGCAACTCTGAATTTCAATTATACAGAGGAAGAAAAAGGTTTGTGCTAGAGGAATTATCTCATATATTTGGGTGCAGAAGCACCTGTCCAGCAATATGCCTGTTCTTTCTGGGTATTTAAGGGAGGCTCAAATATATATGTGAGCCTAGATTTTCATACACATATGAATGCATATATATACCCCGTGTGTATATTGTTACAGACCAAGCTGGCTCAAGCTGTGTCTTGGATGCAGGCCATCTGCAGACACGTGGCAGCAATTGCTTCCCCAGAGGCAGCATGTGTATGCCCTGTTACCTACTGCTTTTGGAAGGAGGAGGGTTTATGTCTCTCCAGCTGCCTTAGCATTTCCAATATATCTTTGCTTTTGTGTAGAGATACATACTTACATTCTGATATGGATATGTGTATATGTTATCTATAGCTACAGCACAGAAAAATACAGTCCATTTCTTCCAGCACATCTGTTTCTAAGGACTTTACATTGCACAGAGCTCCTCTGCAGCCAGCAATGTGCATGAGTAACTGTGTAAGGAATCAGTCTGAAGGATCAAAGAAATAAAATTTAAAATATATATTTTCTTTCTTAATAATACAGTTTTGGAAAAATGTAAATATAGAAAATAAATACAGAAAGGAAAAAGTTACTAGGAAATATTTAAAGGAATAGTTTTTCTTGTATAATCAGATGGAGTGGATGAAGTATGTATTTTTTTCCATCTTTAACTTCTTTAGCAATAGTGGTTTTAAAGTGACTGAGAAATTCATATGAATACCTCTGTCAGATAAATAGGTCAATGCTGTTCTCAGATATGCTCATTTTTAAAACAGTAAGATCAGTTATATTTTATCAAAGGTGCAGACTTAGTGTACCTCTTTAAACTGTAGGAAAATGTTGAGAAAATTGATCTTGTAATGAAACACAGTACCTTGAGTTTGACCTGTAGGGCCCTTAGAGAGTGTGGCAATCACTAGAAGAGGGAGATGCAGTATAGTGGGTCTGGGACAATAAAGTAGAAGACTAGAGATGACAAATGCTCTTTCTCCATACAGACCTGTTTTTTCCTGATGAAATTATGGTTGCCTGCATTTTAATAGCTTCTAAAGTCATTATAAGTGCTGTTACTCATAGACAGCTAATAGCTCTCTTTGACTACCTGCTGTTGTTTTGTAGCTCTTGGTATGGTGTAAAAATCTGTGGAGTGCAACATCAGAAATCATAAAGAATGCATTGTTTGTTAAGTGAAATTAGATAAGTAAATAGTTCTTATATATTAGTATCATAAGAATACATTAGTATCCCAAAGACACACTTGCAAACATATCCCCGTACTACCCTATACAATACAGTAAAACCGCATTTAAATATTTCTCAAAACCAGTATATCTGTCCAAGTGGAGTACATAACACTACATATCGGTTCCTAACAAGGTGCTTTAGCTGTAGCCTTGGTGTTTATGCTGTCCTCCAACTCTTCTGGGCCAATTAGTCAGTTTCTGTAATGAAAATATTAACAATCCTTCAGATAACATACTACCACAAATTCTTTTGATCACCCAATGTCTGCCAGATGCAAATTATTTAAGCCTGAATAAGGACAACTTAAGCAACTTCAAGATTAGAAACCCCATATCCTGTTCTTTTATTTGGACTTTCCAGTCCTTGATTGTTTTCTCTTTCTGTATAACCTTGCAAATTCAGATATCCAAATTTTTAGAAAGCTGAAGTTAAAAAAAAAAAAAAAATCAGGTATCCCAAAAGTGAGTCTTATTTTGGGGCAATATGTAAATTCATGTACTGTACACAGTACTGTACACTACACACAGCTTTTCCTAGTTTCCTTTCTTAGGTATTTTTAAAAAAATTTTCTAAAGTTGTTAACACTAATTATTAATCTTTCTGAGGTCTAAACTGTAAAACAAGCAAGCATACATTTGAACTATACACATTTGGGTATTTAAAAAATAAGATTGTCAAAGACAATCTATTGCTGAACCATTTTACTCACAGCTGGATTTCTAGCCCATGTAGCCCATGCACTTGTCTTTATCAAAACTTTGCGTGCGTGTAGCAGTCCTCACGCATGCTGCAGCTGGGAGTTTTCTGAAATAAGATGCATTTAAAAGAAAATACATTGAAATTCAAACTATATTACTTTCTATTTTACCCACCAGTTACCATCAATCATTCTGCTTTTTGGACAAACACTGCCTGTACCATTTAACTGACATGCAGAGTAAAAACGTATGCTTTTTTCTTTTAAAAGAAATCTTCTTTTAAGAATAGATAATTCCATTTTTATTTCCTGTTCGCATCTCATTCAAAAAATGGCTTCAGGTTTGTCTTGTCTTGGTTTGCTTCTATTGTCAAAATTGCTCAGTTATGTAAAACGTTACCATGTTGTTTGAATTTTATTTCATTATCAGCTATAATAAAAGAATAAATGCTTTTAAATGGAAACAGAATTTTGGAAATTGGGATTTCCCAATATTTTTGAATCAGTTAACCAGGTGGTATACAAGTTTTACCTCTGTCATGCGGAAAATTCCCAGAACAACAGACTTCAGTAAACTAGTACTCATTTTACTCCAGTCTGTTGCAATCTGGATATAAGTAAAATACTAAAATTGACAGTCCTGGCGAAAGAAAATTATTATAAACAAAAAAAAGTAAGTCAAGGTTGTATAAATCAGCCTGCAGGGGAGGTGCAGAAGGGACCTGTGTTTCGTTGCAAGTTAAGTTTCGCCAAATTTAAATGTGGACACTGTAGCTGAGAGGAAAAGAAAAAAAAAAAGCAGAGAATCACAGAAACGCGGTTGTTGAGTCTGGGTGCATCTATCAAATAAATTAGAAGCCACAATACTTTGGTCATTTTTCACTTTCCTTGAACAGCCTTTTCACTTTCTTGCAAGGCCACCCGTCATGCAAACACCCTAAACAAATGAATCCAAAAAGTCATTCAGAGCTCTTCTAACTTATTTCTCTTGAGGTAGCTATTATAAGTTGCCATTCTGGAAAAAGCAGCAGAGGTGTCTTGTATGTGTAAACATAACACAGAGCAACAAGAGAAAAAAAAAGTAATTTCCATTTTTCACTCATGTTTCATTTGTTTATTTTCTAAAGGGTAAAAAAAGCCTCTCTGATGCAAGTGATTTGTCTTGTATTTGCATAGCCTTATTTTGTGTAGTGGTGGAATATCATTGCAAGCGAGGTTACTACATCAGTTGTAGCTGCAGTCAGTAACTGTACGGCTGAATCAGTGGTTAATATGTGTACTATTTCTGTTTCCATGCGTAGTGCAGTATGAAGGGGGACAAAAGTGTTTTTCTCCTGCAGAATCTGTTGCAGCACAGTGTTGTGGTATCCACTTGGGTAGGAAACATCGGGAATGAAGCTTTAAATCCCTAAAGGCAGAGGAAGAACTGAAAGTCTGTGTTTTGCATCTTGGATGAATGAAATGCTGGATAAAGAAAAAAGAGTGAAAGAATGACTTTACTCTTCTAGATTTTTTTTTAAAAGAAAGACTTGACCTCTTGCAGAATTTTTACAGAAAACGTGCACACCTCGCCACCACAGAGGTCTCAGTGCTCGAAGCAGGACTTGCCTTCCTGCAACCCAAACAATGGCACTTAAATCTTGGAGAGGATCAAGCTCTGTCTGACAGCTAAAGGGTACTAGAGGATACAGCACTATAGGGTACCATTCCTAGGTACCTAAGTTTTTCTGTACATCTTACAAGAAAGTACCTCCATCTTGGTTGTCATTAATTCCAGTATAGAATGTAAGATCCTAAATCACACAAAGTTTGCAAACAAAGCAGGCTTCTAAGTCCTTAAATTACTTCTGAAAACAGGGCTTAAACTCTAAATAACTTAGGTTATTTTTTTTTCAATGCCATTTATTATTTAGAAAATTTACGGGGAAAAAATCATTCTAGCTTTAAAAAAGAATAAACCTACCTATCTGCTTTGATGAGTCTATCACCTTCCTAGGAGGAAAACAGACTCGTGTGGCAAGGAGGCAAGACTGTTTTGATAGACCCTGATTGAATGAGGATATTGTTGAGGTGAAATTCAGTTTTGAAAGAAAAGACTTTTTAAGGATCTGCTTTCTTTCCTCAGGTCCTCAGTCAAGCTATAAACAGAGTACACAGTCATTTGTTGTTTGTGTTGGAGGAAGGGAATTGTTATGAAGAACTAAGCTTCCACTCTGTTTGGGAAACACCAATTCACCCATACTTCATCAGAATGTATATATTTGGGGATAACCAAACAGGTCACTGGATGCAGTCTGAGAAACTGTTTAACATTCTGTAGACCAGTAGTAATTAATGAAAGCTGAAAGATGTTAAAATAAACTTACCAGCTTCAGTAACATGAGACTTTTCCTTCCTTAGCTGGGAGATGATTTTGGTGAATATTTCCTTTAAAGCTATGTATCTGTGTTACCATGGTAAGTATAAGCATATGAATTTGTATGACTTAGACGTTGAGTTAGGCATGATATAAAACTAGAATGTTATTTTTGGGAGGAAATTACCTTTAGTTATTATTCATGTATTTTCCATCCTCTGAAAACAATGCATGCTGACATAATAATTTGTTTTGTAAAGAACACTTTTGCTCTGCTGAAAGTGCTGGTTATTTTTACCCTGTAAGTTTTATTGCTGGAGGTTGACTTCTTGAACTGTCCTGAGATTTGCTGACCTTCTTAGAAAAACAAAATGAAAAATCCAAGGATATACTTTGTTTCTGAGTTCAAAGCATTATGAACATAATGCTTATTTATTTCTTGAAACCTGCTTGATTCAACCTAGAATTTTATGACTGCTTTATCATTTCCTTATTAAGTAAAAAAAAATTTCTGAAAGTAACATAAAAAATGCTGTAAAAAAACCCCAAGTGTTGCTGTAGCCTACTTCATCTGCTGAGAGGAAGAGAATGTAGAAGCAAAGAAAATGAACACCAAATTAACAAAACTAGGAGGATTCTCAGGAGGCATACAGGTTTACATATATGATCTATAAGTTGTCTAATCATCATGGTCCTCAAGAATGCATATTCAAAAAAGAAACCCAAGAAACCAACAAATATGTTGGGCTTTTGGAGATAAGGATAGTCAGCATTTTGTGTTGGCAGGGGTCATGCAAGTCTGTATTGCATCTCCTGAGCAGAGTTCAGAAGTACAAGCAATGTAATAAGTCAAAAAATCCATGAATGCATCATTGTAAATCCAGAGTGGCTCTTCTGAAAAATGAGACGGAGATTAAATTGAGCACAGTTGTATTTCTAGTAGAAAATCAGATATTCCAAGAAAATTACTGCTAGATGGGCTGAAGCAAGCTTTGGTCCCCTGAGATACCTCTGGTTGGGCCACCCAGCAAATCGCCAAAAAGGTTACATCATCTTATTCTCAGCAATAGGCTTAAAAACTCTCCCATCTGGGAGCAGCAGTAACGATTTTCAGGCCTTATGGAATCAATAAGGAATTCATATAAGCAGGTGCATGTTTTCATGGATGGAGTTAGAAGAACAGTAAGCTGAAGCTCCTAGGTGTTGCTGTCCTTACTCTAGTAGGTAGGTGGACGTCAAGGGAAGGGAGAATCTGAAATGTGTGCAGTTATCTTTTACTCCGCATAGACTGAGGCTGCAATGGAATCCATAAACTTCAAAGCAACATTTCAGTATGTGCCAAGCAGGAAAGGACTTCCTACAAGACTGTGGTGCAACCTGCTCTTTCAACGTGATTTCTGAATAGACCCAGTTAGCAGGAGCAGGGTATCTCTGTCAGACAAAGCAGAAAATGTAATAGATTGCCTAAATATTAGTACAATCTAGCTGTAATGGCTTGATTTATTTATTTTAATTGATATAGTACTTCCAGGGTTTTAGATTAGCAGTTTAGATTTAAATACGCCTAAAGCAAATCACAGAAGACAAATTGACTCTTTGGATTAGAGCTGTTTGTCCTTTATAGTCCTTGGAAGGGTACAAGTACCAATAAATGCCCAACAAAAAGCCTTGTTTAAATTTTAGTAAGCAGCTGTCAAAGACACAGGAGCTATACTCTACCAGTCCTGGAGAAAAAAAAAACTCATCATGCATAATCTTTCAACTAAGAGGCTTATTGAACACAACAGAATGTAAAGATTATTCCAAAGGGTGCTGGCCACTGTATGAGTTGCCCTTGTGATTTATAGCTGCAATACCTACCGTGCCCTGCATGAATTTCATGACATAACAATCTGTCAGCTCTCAAAGCTATAAAGTCATCCCTTGGAGATAACTGAGTCAGCCTCACATTGATGGTCATTTCAGGACGTGACTATCATTTCTTTGCTTAATAATAAAATGGTGATGTGACTTAAAATGTCATGCTTTAGGTGTAAGACTAACAATCCTATTAAACCATAATACAGACAATAGATATTGTAAGATTCTTTAAGTACTAATCTAGTCTGAAGTAATGTATTAGATCCATTTCAAAGTGGATAGATAGGAACTGACAAGGGCCCATAAGCAGCTTGGAAAAGAAATGGGATGTCGTAGCCAGGTTATTTAGTGACATGTTAA
>WEKW01004096.1:0-15062 GCA_013389905.1 Sula dactylatra
ATAAGAACATAAGAAAGACATCACAAAGATAACATTAGAACATAGTCTCAAATGCTAGTGAGAGGCAGTCTGTGAAGAAGGGAAGAGTTCTGTTTGGTTTTCTGACAGTTTGGCAGGTAAGATGAGAAAGCTGGAATCCACTGCGTTGCACAGAAATACAGACCAAACTAGAAACACTGAGTCAATCAATCACAGCCCTCTACTTCTGAGTGCAAAGTGACTGTCATGTTAAACAAGCTACCAAGAGAAAGTCAAAGTTAACACAGAGGAGNATGAAAACAAGTTCATGTTTCTTCCTTTTACCAACTGTTGTTTTTCATGCATTTGAGGTCAGTTGGTTGTCATTTAATTAAAAAAAAAACACCTATGCTTGTAACATGTGAAACTAAACAGATGTAGTCTTATGTATTTCACAGCTTTATGTGGAATAAAAGTGATAGTTTTTTTAAATAAAAAGAGGTTGAAAGAAACACTTAAGTTTAGAAACATGAACTTAACCATGTGGTTTACCAGGCTGAGAATCTGATACTAGATTAGATTACAATTAGGTGTTAGAACAAAATTAGGGCTGGGCAGGAGGTGGTAGAAACATCTTCCCAAAACAGTAAGAATTCGGGGAAGCCACAGATGTAGTATATGAAGGGGACCAGCTCTAGTAGTATGAACATGAAAGAATCCAAAGTGTTGAAGATGAACTTCAAGGGAAATAGGGAGAGTAGGGGCAATACATGATGATGCTGTGATAAATGCTACAAGTGCAGCACTGCATATCAAAGGAGACAGAGTGGGGAGCAGAGAGGAAACGATTCTCTACGCTATTTGCATCATTTTGCAAAGAAGATTCCGGCTGCATGACTAGTATTTTAGAGTAAGTCTTCACCTTTTCTTAGAGAAGATTTTTTTTCATACAGCCTGTGAAAATAACTATCAATTTGAAAGCAAGTGGAACATTTCTGAATATATCTCTATCCAGCTGACAATCTTGTACCAACAACAGTACCAGAAGGTTAAAGAAAGTAGAAAGAGAGAAGTAAACAACTCCTTTTCCATTGAGTGAATATGTGAATTAAACAAGTAAATAATTGGGAAACACATTTTCACCTCAGTAGTACCCTTTGACACTACTGAAAGGGGTGCCAGAGTGACATGCTGCTTTCAGAATGAGCTAGCTCACGCCTAGAAAGCAAATTAGAACCTCAGACTGCTGTGTAGGTTGACTATGGCACCTTATAACTTTCACCAAAAAAAATAAAACATGCAACAATCTGAGACAGTATACACATGTTAAACAGAGCCTTACATTTTACAATGTTGACAAATTAGAGTTCATACTACAGTTGAAATAAGCCTTTTTACACGCCTCTTGACTTTGATTAGAAACTTCTGGGTTTTCATATTTTAAAATAAAAAAAATACTTCCTTCATGGTGTAAAAGATAATTGTGTTCCAAGTTAACACAAAAAACAAGCTACAGATCTCTACAAATGGTATTAGTTTTAAAAAAAGTTTAAAGTATAAAATAAACTTACAACAACTTTTAACAATTTTGTATTATAAATAGCTAATTTTTCATTTTACCAATGCTACTTATATCAGTCCTAGAAGAAGACTGAGTCAGGGATTTCTTGAGAAATCTCAGCCAATTCAAGACCAAGACAGGCTGGGATGCTTCTGTGAGTGCTGAGAAAGCTGGCTGGTGGTAATGCGAAGTTGCTGTCTATCACCTTTGAAAGGAGAGACCAGGAAAGGTCTCCATGACTGGGAAAAAGCATAGGTTTCACCCATCTCCGGAAAGGACAAAAGGAATAATGCAAGGAAATACAGGCTGATCTGGCAAGCCAGATCAGCCTGAAAAAAAATGACAGAATACTTCCTAATGGAAAGCATTTCTGGTTTCCTAAAGGAGAAGGTCAAAAGGAAATTGTGGGTGGCCAGCTTGATTACCCTCTGTGACAAAATGACAGGATTTTTGGATTAGGGCCGAGTAGTGGTTATTGCCCACCTTAGCTTTCAACATGGATACAAGGATACTGTGGGAGAAAGGTTGATGTTGCTGACTGAGTGGGTGAAAATACTGGCTGAATCATGGGCTATAAAGGGTGGGAGTAAATGGGTCATACTCTACTTTATAAGGCTGATTTTAAGTCATGTTCCTCAGGGGTGTCCTCTGGGACTTACCAGGTGTAATATCTTTGAGTGACCTGACCAAGACTGAATGCCCCTGTGTTACAAAATGAGAAGTACAGTCAATATGCTTAAGGGCAAAGCTATCCTTCAAAAGCACCTACACAGGCTGGAGAAAATAGGCCATGAAATTCAACAAGGACAAATGCAAAGTCCTGTGTCTAGAATGGATTAACCCTCTGCAATGGTACAAAGCTGGGACCGGCTAGCTAGAGAGCAGATCTGTGAAGAATAGATAGGAGCTCCTGTGGATAGTAAGCTAAACAGGAATGAGCAGTACATGCCAGCAAAGGGGAAGACTAGCTCTTAGATTTGCCTGTGTCAACAGATGTGTAGCCAGTAGATTATCAGAAGCGATTATTTCTCTATATTCAACATGGCTTTGATCCCATCTAGAATACTTTAGAACACTGTCCAGTTTTTGGCCCCCAGTACTAGAAAAAGCATTAATTGATTGGAACAAATTGATTTCTGTAAGGAAAGGCTGAAGAATCTAGGCTTGTTCAGCCTGGAGAAGAGATGGTTTTGAGCCATCTGTTTGTACCTATGGGGAGATGATCAGGAGGACAGAAACAATTTCTACACAACCGTGCATGGCAGGGAGATGAGAAACAGTGGGCATAAACTGATAAAAGAGAGGTTCAGACTGGATATAAAGAAAAAATTCCACGAGGGCAGGCAAGCAGTGCAACAGGTTGCCCAGAGAGGTCCTACAGGCCTCTGCAGGTTTTCCAAGACATCACTGGAAAATGCCCTAAGCAACCTGGTCTAATCCCAGAGCCAACGCTGTTTGACTAGAGAGACCTTCCTAGGTCCTTTCTAGCATGATTCTGGTTTTGAATTCATGAGTTAGAAAAGTTAGCCCTTTAGCCAAGGAAGAATTAAAAGGTGCCTTCTCCTTGCATTCCTAAAAAAATACATTCAAAATTTTGCCGGAGCTAACAGACTCAAAGGAAGAGCAAGAACAATCACAGGGTGGAACATACAGAGAACTTTGAAGTGAAGAAGAAATAATTACCTTTTGGTACAGAGGGAATGGCCACATTGCTTTTACCCAACACTAAAAACATTGATCAATACATCTATTCCACTATATGAATGTTGTTGCAAACTTACTTTTCACAGTCTTCTTATGTGCAGAATTTTTATGGCTGTGGTTTTGAAAATTATGCCTTTAAGCATAGGCGTGATTTTCTCATTTACCATAGTTGCCTTAAGCATCATCCCTAGTAAATTATTTTGCTCTTTCATCTGCTTTTGAATAGATATTGTGTAAACTGACTAATTAGTTATTTTTACCAGTACAGAAATAATTTATTATACTATTCATAAGAATTGAAATAATCAGCTCTTCCTGTCATACCAGAACATAATCTCTTAGTGATCAGGGTCCATCCATGTGAATAAGACATTTTGCTCATCACCTCAACATACAAGAGATCATTATTTTTCTGTAATACCTAAAACCAAAGCTCAGTAAACTGTAACTTGTTCACAGAAAACAGTGTGCATAGAAAAACCATTATGATTTTACAAGAAGTAATGGAAAACCATTTTCTTCTGATGTGTATCTTTTCACTATACCTATGTAAAAGTTTTGAACATTTTAAAAAATAAACCAAACTCCTACAGAGATTTTAAAATTTAGAAACAACAAACAGCAATACTACAGGTTCAAATACAGTAGAGAACTGTGTACACATGCACACACACAAAATCCACTTATACTCTCCAGCATCTCCTCTCTGGAAGGATATGCATTTTTTGCATTTCCACACAGAACAAGAGAAACATCTACAAAGTGTATCAGTCCATCAAATTTAAAAATGAACACTAATACATGTCTCTTTCAAACACACCTTCAATTTGCACCATGTTCTAATAATCAGAATATATAAGAAGGTTGGATTTGTTTGTTTCTCTTCCCCTTGCCCCTATAGTATAGCAAGAAAAATCTGCAGTTCAACTCCATCAAGAACTCACAATTTCACAGTCTTACAGCAAGTTCTTTAAGCTCCCAAAGTGTTTAACAGAAGTTTTCATTTCAGTTTACTGTTTACTTCCTCCCCACATTGCTATGCTCTCTCTGGTTCTACTCCCAGAGACTGACTTTGGATTGATCCTTCTTATGTCTTTTGTCAAAGTAATTAAATATAGCTTTAGAAATTCTACATACAACCATAATTATTATCAATCACACCCAACAATTTGGTTAACTATTTTCAGTGTACAGAACCAGCTCATATACCTCTGGCAAACTTGAAAGAACACAGTCAAACAGCTGAAGAGACCATACCGTCCTTCACCTACTTTTTGCTTTATTAACACAATCAGTTGCTTATTTGCAAACATATGATTTAGACCTGCACAGCTGCTCCTAAGTCCCCATAATCCATTATTCCATTCTCAAGAGAATAAATAGCAAAAGCTCCTCCTGCAGAAATTGCTGAATTACCTCCCTGGTCTTTTTTGCAAGCAAGTGGCACCACTCACAGGTCTAATCAATTCAGCCCCATTCATGAATAAACTGTAGCTGTAAATAATCCTGCTTTGGGAAAAAAAAAGGTTCAGGTTTTACTACAGGGCTCTCACTGTCAGGGACTTCTTGATATTATCAAAATTTAAATTATTATTTTTAGAACAAACAGTACTGCTAAAATTTTACCTTTATTAGACAAATTTTATTCTCATCACACTTACCTTATTTCAAAGTTGCCTTCTCAATTCTTAATTGCCTAGGGACACAGTGGAACAGGTGTTCATAGGTATTCTCTATTAAAAATCAGGGCCTTGATCTTCACCTCACCCAAATCCTTAAGCTCTAGAGTTTCTATAGAATATTCCTTTGATTGATGAAGAGTGACAGTTCATTAACCTACCTAAAATATTCTCACAGAATGTGATTAACCCAGTTTTGCCATGCAGATTGCATTGCTCCACACCTGTCACTTTTTAGCCTGTGATTCCAGGATGCAAGGAACTTGACAATTGTTCTTTGTTTTCTTTCTTTTCTTTCTTTTGCTTTTCTTTCTCTCTCCCTGTTTTTTTTTTTTTATCTCAGAAGCACTGACTGATACTTGCCCCTGTGGAAATCCAGCCTTGCATTGGTACGAGCTCGCAGATATTGCTGTGAAAACATCTGCCCCTAGAATACCAGTTCTAAGAAGCCCCACTATTCCTAACCAAGCAGTTGGTTGTGTTAATTTTTCAGTCAATGATCTTATCAGATCATGAAATGAATTACTAGTTATTCCAGGCCATCTGAGCCTACCAAATGCACATGACACCAACCACCTTGGTATTTCTGGAACCTGAAGAACCTGAACACCCGTATGAATTGCATCGCTTTTAACAAACATGTTTATCTGGAACAGTTCTTTGAATTAGTTTTTTATCTAATAAGTTCTCTATCTCTTGATGGTTCTACCAAGCTTGTCTTTCTCAGTGAAGAATGGCATTGACAAATTAAATTAGAATCATGGGATTAATTTCTTTGCTACAAGTGTTGGAATGAAATTGATTCCCTTTCTATGAACCAGCTGCAGCCATTAGGTGTATGTTTTACAATTGTTTCTGCTCTTAACTTGGCTTAATGAACTGTCAGTTGAGCATATTTTACCTGTCACATTTGTTTGTCTTTGTGCAGATCCCACATTCTGATATAATGAAGAAAAGGATTTGGAAGAGAACATTTTTATTTGATGCCAAATATTTCCTATATCTTTGTAACTAAGCCTTTTCCTATCTAATTTACAAAATAACCACATAATTAACAATTGCTATTCATATTTTCACCCTTTTCTTCACTCCCACAAAATGAATAAAATCATTAAGATGATAATTTTTAAAAAGCTCTTCCAACTGATAAAATCTCTGGGCATTTACAGCTCTGAGTTTGTTGTAATTGCGGTACTCTTCCAAAATGCTAAAGGCACTTAAGCTAATAAACTCATTAACATGAAACTACTACCAAGAGACAAGGTTCATAAAGGCACATTTTATTTAATTCTGCTTTTTATTGTAATAATATGAAGGTGAATTGATTTTCTGTACTCTTGATAGCAACCGATAACAGCTTTGCAATCTATCCACCTGAAAAATACATAATCATAATTCTTAATTTTTCTTGCAATAGTTCTTGCTATTTCTTACCTACAGTATGAATAATAACATTCAGTGATATAATTAGGCAATAAAGGCATTTTTATTCTTAATCTAATTTTACTGACACTGGAGCTGTTACCAATGAATAAATTGCAAAACTCTTATATGCAAACCAATTTTTCAGATACAGTAAATAACGGCTTCAGTGTTTTCCAAAAGAATTCTTGATGAAGTCACTCAAATTAATTGCATGTTTCACATCTGTCATGGTTTTAGCTGGGATAGTTAATTTTCTTCACTGTAGCTAGTATAGTGCTGTGTTTTAGAATTAGTATGAAAATAATGTGATAACACACTGATGTTTTTAGTTGTTGCTAGGTAGTGCTTACACTAGTCAAGGACTTTTCCAGCTTCCCATGCTCTGCCAGGTGCACAAGAAGCTGGGAGGGGAGGGGATACAACCAAGAGAGTTGATCTGAATTGGCTAAATGGTATTCCATATCATGTGACGTCATGCCCAGTATATTAACTGGGGAAGTTGGCCGGGGCAGGCAGCGATCGTGGCTCAGGGACTGGCGGTGTCGGTCAGCGGTTGCAGCTCTTGTGGTTTTTTTTTCCTTTTCCCTCTTTTCCCTGGGTTTCATTTCTCTCTCTCGTTATTTCTTTTTATTATGTTATCATTATCATTATTATTAACATTATCATTACTACTCTTACTATTTTATTTTAATTATTAAACTGTTCTTATCTCAACCCATGAGTTTTCTTGCTTTTGCTCCTCTGATTCACTACTCTATCCCACAGGGGTGGGGGGAGTGAGTGAGCGGCTGTGTGGTGCTTAATTGCTGACTGGGGCTAAATCACAACAACATCACATGCTCTATGATCTGTTCCTGATATATTTTTCCGTAGACCCCTTTTAAATCATAAGACTGTCCTTCTGAGTTACTCTTTTCACATCCAGAAGGCAGAGAAGGTCATATACCCAAATTAAACATACAATTAAACATACAATCATACAAATAACCTAAGTCTACACATAGCTTGCAAAAAAAAAACCAACAAACAACAAAAAACAAACAGAAAACCACCAAACCATGGCAGTGTGCTCTGCCATATTCCATACTGTCTATTTATTATATTTTATTTATATTTGAGCAGCCTCACCTCTGTGGCCAGTAAGATCATAGAACAGATCCTCCTGGAAGACATATCCAAACATATGGAAGACAGGGAGTGGTTAGAGACAGCCAGCATGGCTTCACCAGGGGGAAATTATGCCTGACTAATCCAGTGACCTTCTGTGATGGAGTAACTGCATCAGTGGGCAATGGAAGAGGTGTGGATGTCATCTACCTTGACTTCTGTAAGGCCTTTGACATGGTCTCCCCACAACATCCTTCTTTCTAAATGGGAAACATATGGATTTGAAGAACAGACTATTCAATAGGTAAGGAATTGTCTGGATGGCTGCATCCAAAGAGTGATAGTGGCTCAACGTCTGAGTGGAAACCAATAAGGAGTGGTGTTCTTTAAGGGTCTGTACTGGGGTGACTACTATTTAATATGTTCATCAATGACATAATGGGATTAAGCACATCCTCAGCAAGTCTGCAGATGTTACCAAGCTGAGTGGTGCAGCTGATGTGCTAGAGGGAAGGAATGCCATCCAGAGGAACCTTGACAGGCTTGAAGAGTGGGCCCATGCAAACCTCATGAAGTTCAACAAGGTCATGTGCAAGGTACTGCACCTGGATCAGGGCAATCCCTAGTATCAATACAGACTGAGGGATGACTGGATTGAGAGTAGCCCTGCGAAGGAGGATTTGGGGATACTGGTGGACAAAATATTGGACATGAACCAGTAATGTGCGCTTGCAGCACAGAAAGCCAATCATGTCCTGGACTGCATAAAAAGAAGCACGTTCAGCAGGTCAAAGGAGGTTATTGTCCCCCTCTACTCCACTCTGGTGAGACCCCACCTGGAATACTGCATACAGCTCTGGAGCCCTCAGCAAAAGAAAGACATGGACCTGTTGGAGTGAGTCCAGGGGAGGGCCACAAAAACGGTCAGAGGACTGGACCAAGCTCTGAAGAAATGTTGAGAGAGTTGGGATTGTTCAGCCTGGAGGAGAGAAGGCTCTAAGAAGACCTTATTGAGGCCTTTCAATACTTAAAGGAGGCTTATAAGAAAGATGGGGAGAGACTATTTACCAGGGCCTGTAGTGGTTTTAAACTGAAAGAGGGTAGATTTAGATTGGACATTAGGAAGAAATTTTTTTACAATGAGGATGGTGAGACACTGGAACAAGTTGCCCAGAAAAGTTGTGGATGTCTCCTCCCTGGAAGTGTTGAAGGTCAGGTTAGATGGAGCTTTCAGCAACCTGATCTAGTTGAAGATGTCCCTGCCCATGGAAGGGGTGTTGGAACTAGATGATCTTTAAGGTCCCTTCCAACCCAAACTATTCTATGATTCTATGATTCTATGAGTAACATCCCTTAATAAGACCTGATTACAAAGTAAAAGGCTGGTATCTGAACGTTCCCTAACATAAATGCATGACTCCTCATTCTGTATAAACTTCTGGTTTATATAATATCAATAATATTAACAAAGCAGAAAAATACATCTGAATTAATGATTTCCAAATAAATGTCTCAATCAAATGTAATTTTTATTAACTTGTTGAAGGACATAATATGTGGCAAACAGTAGTGGGATATGAGTTACCAAGTTACTGAAAGACCAAATTAACCAGGAGATTACAGCATATCAACTAGTTCATGTACTTGTGTGTACAAATTCTAATACTCTAAATCTAATGTAAGTGGAAGAGAGCTCACTCCAGAGGCTACCTCAATTTAGATTAGTCATGATTTATAAAGGGTATCATTAGAACCGCTATTATATGCTGCCTGTCAAGTCTGTGTTAAAGTACAAGGCATCTTAGCTAACATGTTATAAACTACTTATTTAACAATAAAAGGCAATCTTGGTGACAGGCTTAGTTAACTGTATGCTTTATCAACAGCTTGCAGAAATTAGCATGCCAGAGGCTGTCAAACTACTCTTGCTTTACCAGGACCAAACCGAAATCTTAGTTTATAGTAATGTGCAACTTCTTGGTTACAGCAGTTGGATAAGAATAAAGAAAGTGACTTTGTAATGAAAAAACTGTATCAGTCTTCTGCAGACATTTGCTGATATTTGGGTACACAGGTAATATACATGCATACATAGATAGATACACATAGGTAAATTTATTTGGAGGCAATAACATTTACCAGCTAAAGTGGTGGTCAAGTTAAATTTAGGTAACATTTCAGTCAGAGACAGTCATTCTTAAAGTCTCTGACTCCTATAAGTGTCTTGGTATTGAAAAATTAACCAATTATTGTTCCAAGGACCCAAAATTCTGCTTGTGTAAATGATCAAAATTGTTATCACTTTGTTGGAGTTTAGCAGCTTTATTTACACTCAAGAGGAGCTTGGATCTTAATATTAAATATTTCACTGACGGCTATAGCAAAGTAACCTTGTAAGTACAGTAACAACATTGCTGGTAACAGGTCACAGGTCTTGTACTGATTTTACAAATACTCAGGACTGAGTTCAGTGAGTAGTGAATTCACCTACAATATAAGAAATCTGTTTTTTGTGTCCTCCTTCATCTACTGGTGATGACATTAGTCTCCCTCACACCCTGTTTTGGACTGAAGGACCACAATTGAAGATTCATTGGTCTAGAAAGAAAGGACCAGGGAAGATATACTCTCGACATTATACACAACTAAAATTAAGGTAGTTGTGGATTCTGATTTCTACTTCAGAAACTACTTATATGTTTTGCACAAAACAGTATTTGGATAAAAATATGCAAATACTAAAAAGCTGGAAATCCTGCAATAGCTTTAGCTAATAACTGAAAAGACCATTCTGTGTGACAAGCATCCTCACATGTAAGATGTCATGCAAGCCCATGGTATGTGGTGAAATGGCTATTTTGGAATATAGATTTGATTATTTTTAGGTAGGAAGGAACATAAAACCTATATTGCCATGATTTCTGACTGCAGCTGAAGAAGGGCAGTAAGAGATAATGTGGTGGGTTAACCTTGGCCAGCAGCCATATGTCCATGCAGCCACTTACTCCTTCCCCTTCCTCAAAAGGAGAGGAGAAGAAAATAAGATGAAAAATCTTGTGGGTCGGGACAAAGACAGGAAGATCATTTGCCAATTACTGTCACGGGCAAAACAGACTCAACTTTGGAAGAATTAATTTAATTTATTGCCAATTATAATATATGTTGATAGTGAGGAAAAAAACAATAAAACATCACCTTGCTCTATTCCCCCTCTTCCCAGGCTCAACTTCACTTCTTCATTCCTCCATCCTCTACCTCGTCCTCAGTGGTGCGGGGGGATGGGGAATGGGCAGTTGCGTTTGATCCATAACGGCTTC
Organism: Sula dactylatra; assembly: GCA_013389905.1. NCBI lineage: Eukaryota > Metazoa > Chordata > Aves > Suliformes > Sulidae > Sula > Sula dactylatra. Next base: position 10,752 of record WEKW01004096.1, read on the forward strand.
TCTCTGTCCCTCCTTCCTCTGCACACCTTTTCTCTGGTCCAGTGTAGGTCCTTACTACAGGCTACAGTCCTTCAGGATAAGCCTGGTCCAGCACGGACTCTCCATGGGCCACAGTTTCTTCAGGGCATATCATGCTCCTGCTCCACCAGGGGGTCCTCCATGGTCTGCAGCGTGGACATCTGCTCTGCTGTGGTCTCTCCACGGGCTGCAGGGCAATCCCTGCTTAGGCACCTGGAGCACCTCCTCCCGCTCCTCCCCGCTGTAAGTGACTGGTCTGTGGAGCTTTTGTCTCAGAAGATTTCTTGTGCGAGAAATGCACCTGTGGATTGCTTGTCTAGGTGAAAAGTTGCAAGGCCACCAAAATCAGGAGTGAAAAGTTGTACCTCTTTACTAAGCAGCTGCAAGGCCACAGAAATCAGGAACGTGGAGGTGCGCTGTCACCCTGGAACCAACCATCATTGTCAGAAACTGCAGCTTTTGAGTAGAGGTAAAAGGACTGTTAAGACAGACCCTGCTGCAATCGCCCACTGCCGAAGCACTGAGAGGCTTGGACCCATGGGATGCTGCGGATCCATGGCAGTGACTATTATTGCAACTCTGTTCCAACTGCTTGCTTGATTTCTGCCCTGTTATCCTATCCTATCCTATCCTATCCTATCCTATCCTATCCTATCCTATCCTATCCTATCCTATCCTATCCTATCACTATTATTTCTGTTTGCTTTTTGGTAATAAAGGTTTTTTGGGCATACGGCATTGGACCTCACTTGTGTCTTAATCTTGCTCTTGGGATCAAATTGAACCTCCCTCCCCCAACATTGGGTTGGGACACCCCTCTCCCCTCGTGGCTCACAGGGCCGTTTCTCACACTCACTCCCCATTCCTCTCTCAGACTGTCCAGCCTTTCACCCTCTCTTACCCAGGCTTTCCCCGAGGTGCCGCCATCCACGGCGGCTGCGGGGCTCAGCCGTGCCCTGGGGTGGGTGGGCTGGAGCCGGCTGGAACCGGCTGTGTCCGGCATGGGGCAGCCCCGGCCTCCCCTCACAGAGGCCGCCCTGCAGCCCCCCAGCTACCAAAACTTTGATGCCTACACCCAGTACAGATAACCAGCACCTTCATTGTCTGGAAAACTGAAAATTACATTTTATGTACCTTCACTGAATTGAAGGATGGTAACAATGAATTGGTTTTGAATTCAGACTGGAAAAGTACTGTGATCAGGGAAATTATTTTCCTACATGTTCATATCTTCCATATTAAAATAAAGTGAGAAAAAAGAATTGGTTCTTACTATGAATAGCTTCAGTAAATGATTGGAGAATCATTTTCTTCCCCTTTTTTATCTTGCTTCCTTTTAAGGGTGACATTTTATCTTATTTTTATTGCTACAGTCACCAGCTCTTTCACATTGGTTCCTAAATTAATGTTGTGATGCATCCATTTTCTTAGTCATCAAGTCTTAAGGGCAACCTTATCTCCTCAATGAAATGAAGACACAGCTTATGTGAGTAATTTTAAAGGGGAAATTAAATACTTCTTTATACTTTTATTGTAAATAAATTAATAAAGCTCTTCTGTAGTTTTGATGCTAATACACACTACATCTTCAAAATGAGCCACAGGTGAAAAAAATACAACTGTAAAAGCCTTGGGAAGACACTTCTTTGGTACTAGCTGAGAAAGACCTGAGTGCCAGTGTGTCCTAAAGAAAATAAAAGCTCATGTAGTCAACAGGGGCAAAAGAACAAAAAAGACTGTTGCTTTTATAACAGGAACCAACAACATGCAGATGGACCAACTGTAATAAAAATCCTCATCTGTACTCTGAAGTGCCTGCATATGAATGAAAGTTGTACAACTGTATCTAAATTACAGGTTTCCAACTTTTTTCTTTCATTGGTTTCCATTACTGCTATCTGTGCTAGCTTATTTTGGGGAAGAATTTTTTAAATTTTATTTCATCTTTTACCTATGGCTGTAGAAGTTCCTTAGAGTACTAGTACATGCACAGATTTGCTATTTGAAGGTGTAATGAAATTTCTAGGCATACACTTTTCTCTTTTTCATTTACATTAAGTCAATGCATTTTTTTATTTAAATTGATTAAAAATGAGGAACCATTAATTATTTTGTAGTGAGCTTTTTATGGCATTGAAATGGAATTTTTTCCTTAGTGTGGTGAATTTTTTGGCCTCACTGCAATGATTTCTTTCTAGATGGCTATTACTGGCATTTCTTTTATTTTTCAAGATAATAAATAAAAAGATAATATGATGTTTGCTTTTTCTGCCTTCCACAAACCAAAGAAATTCTAATTTAATTTACAATTTAAACATCTAAGAAAACACAAAAGTTATTTGAGGGACACTTATTCTGTTTAAAGTGTATTTATTTAGTGTGTCTTCTGGTCATTTCTAGTCTTATACTTCCAAAAAGTCCTCTTCATTTCAGATAACTCTGGGCATTTATCTGAGAAATTTAATAGACTGAAGTCTTTCATTTCCAAATTCATGCTATTTTGTCAACAAACTCATATTATTGAAGATAACTAAAAGCTATGTGAAAGTCTGTTCTACCTGGAAGTACAGCACAATGCCAGAACAATGTCGTGGTCTTCTTAAAGGCCTGGAGAAAAAAAGGAAGAGTGTGACCCTTCCATCATTTACATAATGAAGACACCAACAGTGATTTGTTCATCAAAGTAGTTTTGGGACTGCTGTGTTACTTCACCCTGTAGTATCATGATGAAGGATTTCATCCATCTATCCTCTTAATTTATTCATAGTCTGTGATCTCCCACAAAAGATTAATTTGCTCAACATTTTCAAAAGACAGTTATTATCACAGATGAGCCTAACCTGACGCAAGGATTACAGCTTCTTGCATTCTTCTATCAAGATTCAGAACTCTAGATCCAAGTTTCCTTACCTATGACAAAATTCAAATTCAGGTCCAGTCTTTGATTTGTACTGTCACTAACATTTTTTTTATTTTGCTGAAGCCTTTCTGCTCTTTGTACCAAGGAATAATTAAATAGTAGAGAGATGAGATGTCTGTGAATCCTGCAAAAAAAATAATTTAAACTGTAAATAAAATTGAACTAGAACATTTCTTTCAATTTTGATACAAAATATTATTAGCCTTTGTTCCCAAATTGATTGTTAATGTTTTATAGGTACGATAATAAATTATAGTAGGTATTTCTAATCTATTTCAGCCCATGTAGTCATTCTAGTGACTGTTAAAAATCTTTAGACCTAATTTGTTACAAAATATGCACAGTTAGGTAGAAGGCAATAAAGTAGGTGAAGAAGAGAAGACTGGTAAAACTGGTGACATTAAAATAGTTCTATCACGTAAGCGACATTTTCCCAGAGTGGTCGTGATGTACTACTGATGCCATGTTCAGACCGGAACTTTGATTTACCTTGAACAGCTATAATAAACCTACAAGTGGTAATTTGTAATATGTGTTTGGCATTGTCCACTGAATATTTCCCTCTTAGATTTCAAACCTTCAGACCCACATATGCATTCTCAGGCTATCAAGTTCTCTGCACATTACTATGGTGACTGTTGCCATTATATAGCATTAACCACATTTACAAGTATATGGCAGGAATAGAGTTCTTAAAATTAGGTTTTGTGATTACACTAAGTTGAAAGATAAGCCTTTTTTTTTTTCTGATTAAACAAAGCAGAACCCAAAACTTGTCCTGCAAATGTCATCAAAATTATTTTCACTAGTATTCATCATCTCTTTTAACACACATTCTGCTTCCGATCCATTACATCTTTAGATATTGCCTGTTACATTTATTCCTGCCTAGGTGCAATACCTTGCACTTAAGAAGTATCTTATTTTCTCTGGTTATACATCAGATATATTTTGCAGCTATTTGCAATTACTATACTGTTTTCTGCTGTATTGCAGTCTATCTTTGGTTGCTGGGGTTACCAATAATTCCTCAAACCAAATATGTGATTTTTTTTTTCTCTCTCTGAGTAATTAGTTTTCCAAAGAAATAAGCATGAATTTTCTTTTCAGAATCCACCTGCCGCTAGATTTCTTTCTCTTAAAGTTTTTAAAGTTTTATGGAATATTTCTACATTACATTATTTTGTTAGAGTATTCATTATTTTTATCATATTTTTTTACCATAACATTATAAAAATATTTCATTTAAAAGTAACTAAAAAATAAATCTTTCCATAGAGTCAAAAGCTCAAAAATGATGACAAAACTGAGATTCAGTCAGTAGCTTAAAAGCAATATTTTTGTAGTTTTTTTTTTTTGTGGGGTGAGGGGGG
>WEKW01004098.1:8204-84012 GCA_013389905.1 Sula dactylatra
TTATGAATTTATGTTAAACTGTCTGCGCATGTTGTATTTGCTTATCTTAGGACAGTAGCTGAGCTAAGCAGATGATGATGGATAAGTGGACACCATAAATTGTGCTCACTTTTTGCTTCCCTTCAGCCTTTATAGAGAACAACAGCCAAAAGCAGGTCTTCCATAGCACCCCAATAAAGAAGGGATGCATGAGTCGGTGGAACCTGCATTTTATAATTGATTCTCTCGATAATGGTATGTGGATATCAATATGCAGTGTTACGTGTCTTCTCCTGTCCACCCACATCCCATGAATCTTGAGAAGATTTTGAAGAAGTTACTATTTGATATAATGATGCATACATCCATTTTGGCTGTGACTTATATTTGTCTTCTGTAGATCCAGAGGATATATTTCTGCTCATATGCTGTTAACCAGTTTTACTGAAAATAAATTTATATCATGCATGCACAGCAGCATCATTTCTGATTTAGGTTGTTCTCTTGAAGTCAGCATTATGAACAGGGTATTTATGAAAGCTGTTTAGGGTCTGTAGCATCATTCTAGCAGAAAAGTGCCTGTTCTTGGCATCTGAATTGGGAGAAACTAGTGTTCAGAACCTATGATGACTAGACTGTAATAGACCAACTTAAATTCTGGAAAAACAGATTTATTGTAAAGCCTGTTTGATGCCTTGTTTAGATGTAAGCTAGTAAGAAGTACTTAAAATCACTGAAAAGTTTCATCTTGGTACTTCTGCAAATTGTGATTGCTTAAGCTTCCAAAGTGTGACCATCCTGAAGAACGTGATTGGCTTTCTAATGGGCAAACGTACCATGTTTCTAGTGACCAACCTAGTTTAAGTTTCACTTCTTTCTGTCGCCCCGGTCTTCAGTGTCCGCCGAAGCCATACCAAAGAAAAACTCCTTAAATAGCAGATGTGAGTGCCGAAAAGTACAGACTGCCTTACAGTTGGCCAAAATTGGCATTACCCAGTGTCTCTGAGGCTATGGTGCAAAATGCTATGTTTGTGGTAAGGGACAGTAATATACACAATTTAGCTGGATTTTAAAATAAAAATAATTCCTGACAGGCCTCCTTTCAGACATCACCGTAGGTACCTATAAAGTCAGAACTACTCCTGAATCCAGTTTAAACATGCTTTAGTGGTCGAAATAAGGTCATTTATTTGATTAAAACACTGTTTGTGTACAATACATCTAAAGACCCATTAGTTTTAAATTCACTGATTTCAACATTTGAATGGAAAACTTCCATGCCGCTTTGCACAGTTTTCACGTTACCTAGCTCTGTGGGCTTTTTCTGTTTTTTTTAATGGGGTTATGTGGGGCAGTAGGTCCGATAAACTGATAATTCTCTAATGTTTCTTTCATTTACTTTGACACCTTGCTCTCATCTCCTGTTATCAACTGTTTCAAGGGTAAACTATAGCTCGTTGCTCACACAGCAGTACCACGTAGCATGGCCCAGCAAAAGATTTGTGCTGGAGGTGTCACACACCAAAGCTTGTGGATTCCTCTGGGGGACTCTGAAACTGAAATGCACATTGCCAATGTGATAATTCAAATACTTTTCAGTAGCATGAGCATTTTGGAGCCTTATGCCCAGGTAAATAAATTGGCCATGTATGTTCTTCTTACGTGTGTGTACACCAACTGGCACAATGAGTCTGATCAGGTCTTAAATAGCACATTATTTAAAATTTTTAAAAAAAAAGATTAGTTAGACATGTATAGTATCCCTTAACCCTGGCAGTTCTTTAGAACTGAGTCACATTTCACACTGCATTCTAACACCATCGTTAATCGGTTATAGATAATTAAATCAACGTATATGTTAAAACCACCAGATGAGATTACAGTTAATCAAGTTTCTGAAATCTCAGTAAAGACTGTTTTATCTCTGTGTGGTCTCAGAATTGTGTAGATTAGAAGATTCTTTGAACTGAAGAATGCATCTCTGGGTAACGGCTTTCAATGAGCTTTGCAACAGGGTAACTGGAAGAACAAATAATTCTGTCTGATGTTAATAAACCGTCAGTCAGTCAATGTTAACCAAGACGTTAGCAGAGTATTGTGATTTATGAGCCTAGATTTATAGGATAGTATTATTTTATTTTGTGTTTTTTTGAGCAATGGGCAACAAAATAATAAAAAATAAACCTCACTTTTATTAAACTATTTTTAGGTTGCAGATTCTAAAAGCATTGTAGCCATTCATGTATCTGTACAAAAATCCCTTGTAACACTAAAGTAATTGCAATTTGATATGTTTTGGTTTTATATTTCTAATTTTCATTATGGAGAATAGAACATTATTAAAGTAGTTTTGCACCCTTAAGGAGAAGAATATAATCTCTGAATTAGACTGGTTTTGAACACTGTGTTGTGCTGGCACTTTCAGAAAGAACAAGTGAGTTCATCATTTTGTTTTTGATGTTGGAGATCACTTGCTTTTTTCTGTTTAAAACTGTAGAACCAGATTTTAAAGTAGCAAGTTGTTCCTACATTAATTATCATAATGGTACTTTTTCCCTGTGACATTTCTTTTATACAGTTTAGTCTCTACTGGAGAAGTCTTCTGGTTTTAATTTCAGGCGAATTCCCATTATGCTGCTTTCCATTCTAAATCTTGGCCAGAAAATGTAAAGAATTTGCAGAATCTTAATGTGGGCTTCTTTTGTTAATCTGTGCTCAGAGAGTTCTTAAGCAAATAATCTGTCAATGTAGTAAAATCTCTATTCTGCTACGCACAGTTTTGTCATTTCACTTTGAATTGAGAGAAGGAAGTTTGGGGGCTTTTTTCAGAGCAGGATTTCATGTTATGTGTAATCTCCTGTGGTGCTTCTGCAGCTTCCCTTGTTTCCGAGCTAATGATCGTGCAGCCCTGGGCTGAGCTGGATCACATAGCTAAGCCATTGATAAAACTAAGCCACCGTTGCTCCCCTCCAGGCCAAAAGCAGTTTTTTTGTTGGATTAGTCATTTGAGTCATCCTGTAACCACATCTTTGCTAGATCTGGTGTAAGTGGGACAGCCATCTAAACAGGCTTCTTCTGGCAGCAGTCTACTGGGTTAGAGATAATGTTGTTTCCTCCACAGTTTCTTTCAGAAGGAGGGTAAATCAAAACTGTGCTACATGCACACGGGCTGCCCAGGGTTTGCCTTTTCAAATCTTTAGTTAAATAACCTCACCATTAGGTAAGGAAAAAGAAAAGGTATTTTTAGTTACATTTTCTGCTTACGCATCCTTTGATGAGAGCAACATCATGAATATATTGTTTTCTCCCTTCCTTTTAGAGATGGTGTTTCATATTACAGCAGTGTTTTGTAATAAAAGTAAAGCAAAGGGAGTTGTTAGACTATTTCAAAGCCCTGTCCTCAATAGCATGCTTTGAAGGACACATCATTCCTACTGTTAGACCATTTAATATGATGGGCAGCTGAATGGCATGGAAATGTAAGTTGTTTTACTTTCAACTAAGTAATGCACCAAATTTTATTTTTTAGAAATAGTAGAAAGGTGAAAAATTGTGTATTTCACAGGTCATTTTATTTTCACAAAATTTCTGAGGTACAACTGCTGAGAGATTTTCTTTGTCAAACTTGTGAGTTTCTTTGAAGATCGCAGTGCCTTCTGACCCCAGCTATCCTTCCCTGTGGGGGAGCCATCTTTCAGAGGAGCCTTCAGACTTCAACACAAGGTCTTGCTGTCGCATCAAAGCCTGTTGGCCAAGGGACTTTTCAAAGGCAGTGGTCAAGAATATGGTGCTCTTTGGTTTTGCTACAGTTACCACTGATGTCAAGGCCACATCGATCACCCTCCTCAGGTTTTTTTTCCCATTCTGCCATTTTTATGGCTGTTGTCCTTTTCAGTATCATTTACAAATAGGGTCTACAAATAGAATAAGTGCAGGTTTATGGTTGGAGGAGTTGGTGACCAGGTGCCCCGTTTCTGTCCCTTGGAACACTTACTGCTTCTCACGTGCAGCACGACCAGAGGTGTGCCGGCCCAGGCTCGCCTCCCTCAAAACAGTGCCGGAGCCACCCGGGAAAGGCAAAGAGCTGTCATGTGAGGAGCAGCACACGCTGCTGAGCTGGCACCCAGCTCACTGCTTCACTCTCCCTCCCCCAGCTCCATTAAAAGTGTATTTCAGAAAATAGCATTCTTTGTAAGATATCAAGGGGAACCACAGGACTAACTTTTTTGTCTCCCACGTCTTCTTTCAGTGTGTTTGCGGTTGGTTTGCAAAAATTCTTTAACTCAAGGCATGATTTAGAGTAACAAGAACATGGGTATTCGCTTAAAGAGTGTTGTACTAATCGTAACTGGCATACATGTAAACTGTTATCTCACTACTAGTGAAAGAAATCTATTTGCTCTGCTTTAGCATAATTCATCACTGAAGTGAAGGAAATATTTTAATAACTGCAGTGGTAAAGGCATTTCATGATAGGGTGTAAAAATTTAACTTGTTTGCTCCTTGAGTTTTTAAGTTTAGTGTTTTTGAGTTAGGTACTGAAGGCATTGATATATGGGTGACTTAATCAATGATAGACGTTCCTGAATTGCAGACCTCCCTGACTTCAACAGAAACTTAGCACTGCTTCAAGTGCTGTATTCTAGCAATGTTGAGCCGATACCTCTTTGTGTTTCATCCCATATGCAGTATTACTTACTGTATGCAGTATTTTTCAGAAATACTGATACTGTTATGAACGGTATCAGCAATTACTGCTTGTGTTTTTTAAGAATCAAGCAAGCAAGCCCAGCTATGAAACAGATGTCCACTGTAGTAAGCACTGTGCAAATACAGAGCAAAAAGGGTTCCTGCCCCAAAGAATTCCCCTTCTCTAGGCTTGTCTTTATTTGGATTAGTAGCTTCACACACAGCTGACATTTCAGTCCTGACTGCTGTATGCAGCACTCAAAATCTGATGTCAGGTGCTTTGAGGAGAGGTGGAGATGGTGCAGTGGGAAGATGGTACACCCTTAGCAGGTACTGCTCTTCTCCAGCTTCCAGTTGCCTGGGCTGGCAGGCGCAGGGCAGACCTGGCTTCAAGTGAGACAAAAGAGTTGAGTGAAGAACAGTCTTCCTTGCAGTCTTCACGATCTGAACCCCAAAACTTTTGCGTTCTGGTCATGTTGCAGGCTGCAGCTTGGTCTTGTGTCACATACACTAAGTGTGAAGAACCAGTGTAGCGCTGGCTGCTGGTGGGCTGATCACACCACGGAGCTGGAGAGCTTGGAGACACATACGTATCAGCATGGGTTTACATGTATATACGCATACTTACAGTGCGGAGGGAGAGTGAGTGCAATTTCAAGTATGGATTCAAGACCACCCTTAGTTGACTCTTCACACAATCCCAAAGCATTTATTTGTGTAATAAAACTGCAGGTGATGGGAAAATATATTGTTTGACCTAAACCTGAGTGCTCTGAGGTTCAGGAATTCTTTTTTTTTTTTTTAATTAATTTTCCTGAATGTGTTTGACTCTACCAACCTCATTGCAACCTGATTTTTGCATGGGCAGCTTACTGACTCAATACACTTCCTTTTTTCCTGGTATCTTCTCAGCACCCTGTTACAGCTTGGAAGTATTTATTTCTAGCAGGAATTTTACTTTGTCACTGTCTTCTCAGCTGCTAGCACATTACTATAAGTGTTCCTTGTTAAATGTGTTTATATCATCTTGTGTTGTCTAATCTCATACTTCAAAACAAGTACTGAAACCTGCAAGTTTCTCTTAAATCCTTACCAGCATTCAGTGAGCGCCACGGTCTGTTTAATATCAGGCTTTGGGCAGTGAAAAATAGCGTTCACATGTGCTTTTCCCCACCTTTGAGAACAGAAATAAATGTAGCACAGCTTTTTGCAGCATCTGATTCAGGCCCTCTTTGCTCTTTGAAAGCTAATCCTGATCACTGGAACATGATCTCCTGACAAAAGGTCTTTTCATCGGACTAGAAGCTTTAAATGCATGGGCAAGACTCTACAGAATCTGTAGAGCTGGAGCTAAAAAACCCCAAGAATTAATTTTTCTATATTCCATCCCTCTGGGAAGAGTGCATTGGCGGATATTTATCCCAGACATGTATTCAGCAGGAGGTTTCCTTGAGCTGATATGCATTAGGAGGTGGCTCCTTTTGTTTCTTTTCCCTAAATGCATCTTAGCCTTTTCTAGGTCTGCCATAATTCAGCTTTTGTTTTTTAAATACATCTTGCTTTTTTGGATTGTCCAAACCAATACTAGATGTTCACATCATTAAATTCAGAAACCAGGAGATGTTGCTGCAGGTGTACTTCAGCCAGAGGGGGCTTGCTCAGCCTCAACAGCCTGCAAGGGGGGCAGCGGGAGCTGGGAGGTGCTGGATTAGGTGCTGAGGGCGACGAATAGATTAGTGAGGATGAAGATGGGGAAGTTCATGGTGTACGACCTGGGGTAAGGCGGGTTAGGAGTTGTGGGCTGAGAGGTTGCCATGGTGTCTGTCCCGTACTTGGGCATCTCTCAGCAAGACCCTTGTTTTCAAGCAGGGATGTACACGAGGGGCTACTCTCTGCTCCCCAGTTCCCCCGCCCTGTGCTCCTCTCCCCTTTCACCATTAGAAACCTGCATGGATCACTGCACCCTTGACATCTGCTCTGGCTCAGAGTTTTACTCATGTAGATTCAAATACAAGGGCTGTAGGCTCTGCAGAAGTGTTTGGAGAAAACTTGGGGCAAAATATGTTATGTTGTTGGTAGTAAAGTTGCTTGCAAAGACTTGCAAACTAACAACTAACACTTTTTTTCTAAGATTTATTGAACTAAGTCTTGCAAACTTCAGTAGATGCTGAACAACTTAAAAATTACCTTTTAGGCCAAGTGATCGTTTGCTTCTTAAAATAAAGTACATGGGCTTTATTTCTGTGTGTTTGGGAAAGGTACTTTGATTGTCCTGAAGTAAGCTAAAATGTTTCCTCTGTTAAGTTATTTTAAGATAATTGTTTCACTAATAATTAAACACTTTATTTAGAGGCACTTCAAAAAACCAAGCCAGTTTGTAGTTAAGCATACGTATAAGTTCTTGTCATGCGTTGCTGACCTCTGGTTGTAGTCTGCCTAGGTTTTAAAGGAAATTCCACTATAGGACCGGTATGAATCCGTATGCATTAAGGGAACAGTATTAATGGTTGCAAGTTTTCCCCTCTGATTCCTTTCCCTAATTATAAATTGTTTTTTGCTTTTTTTTTTTTAATGGCAAAACCCACCTAATGCATAATATGTTTAGTCTGGTGGGGTTTAGTGTTTGGTAATGTATGGTTTTTATTGATGTAAAATAATTTGAAGATTCTGCATGCTCCAGAATTTAGTTATGATTTCAGTTGCTGATGCTGTAAATTTCAGCATTTTTCTTCCAGTTTGGTCATTCTAGAAGTAACATCTAAAGCTGTTTCCTGCATCACAACTGAAGAGTTGTCATGTTTATTTAACCAGCTCCATCTGGCTTCCAGTAAGTCCCAATTTTCAGTTTTTCACAGCCGTGCATGCATTCCTGCCATGCCCACAAAATGCAGAGAAAATTTCTGCTAAGCCGGGTTTTCTTTGTTGAAAGAAGTGTCCTTTTTGCAGAAGAGGGCATAATATATTTTTCAGATTGTGCCCTACCCCGCGGATTCCTCACTCCTTAGAGGAGAAAATACAGATCTTCTGGCTCAGTCCCACTGCTGGCACCACTGCATGTGGAAAAGGTTTTTCAGTGGTGTTTTTTGGGGCCAGGCTGGAGATGATGAGGTCAATCAGCTGTAGCAGCCAGTGCCAGACTTCTAGCCACCACACGGGTGGGCTGTGGGGACCAGGAAGGTGTGGAGCTGGGCCCCGCCACCACCTCGCAGTCCCTGGGAGAGCCGCTGCCCTTGGCCTCCCGACAGCTTTTTGGCACACCAGGTTCAGAGAGCGGCCTCTGCCACTCGAATACCAGCGTCCTGGGCCGTGCAGCCTGTGGTCTGTGCTCACCTTATTAATAACCTCCCTGCCACAGTTTAAAAAAGAAAAGCAAAATCTTTTCTATGGTCTTTCTGCAAGTATGTCACACTGCGGGGGAATTTCTTACACTCACAACTGAGAGCTCATACCAGGGCTGCAGACTGGAGATGCCATGTATAGCACAGCCTAAATGCGAATTATGCAGAAAAATACGATTTTAAGAGTAGAAGAGTACTGATAATAGAGGAGGTATTTTCCGAGTGTTTGCATCCCCCACAACAGTGAACAAGTTGTTGTTAGAAGTTGCGTGGAGAGGTCACACATGCTTCACTGATTTTACGAATTCCAGATTTTATTTATAATGCCAGACAAAACCCCCATTTAATTTCAAAAATGCAAAAAACTCTTTTTCCGCAAGTCTGCCAAATCATCTGATATTTTAACTTGCTTCTAGTAAGAGCATACCTTGGCCCTCTTTTCTACCTGACTGCCTGGTGGGGGTTGGATATGGGCAGGGGATGAGCCGCAGCAGGCAGGGGAATGTGAAGAGCGCCTGGACGAAATGCAGCAAGCAGCGACCGTGCTCCTCAGTTGCCTCCCAACCTGCTGTGTGTGCAGCAGACCCAGATGCATCCATGCACAAGGTCATGCTCCAGATCCAAATTGCAGAGATGTGTCAGGGCTCTGGGGGGAGGCGCATTCAAAGTGGCTTGTTAAACAGGCACAGGAAGGTAAGGGTGAAAGATAGTATTACTGACAATGAACTGCGTTTTTACTCTTCAATGGTGTTTACTACATGTGTTGATTCAGGCTGGTGAGAAGACAAACCTGCTCCCCCAGCAGATACAGTGGAGGTTGTCCCTGTGGAATATATAGGCAGAGGGGTTTCTCTGTTAGCTTGCTGGCTAGTGTCACTGTAGGGAGTACAGAAAAGCATTTCTTCAAGGCAACGTAAAGGGAGTCCTGTCAGTGAACTGTGGTCACCTGTACGGTAAGAAGTGTAATCTGAAAGGAAATATAGTTAAGACATTACAGATAGTTAAAAGAACAAGTAATTTAAGTGTGATGATAAAGGATGTGAAACATGTCCTATCGCTAACATCTTGTGAGAAGATAAAAGCTGTATTGGTCTGATGGGTTTTAGTTATATGAGTAAACTATCTATGTAATATTTAAGGCAAGGAATTTGCTCTATGGGAAATTGAGTCCAAGATAATGAATGTCTTAAGATGTATCTTGGTACTCTGTCATTATATGAGTCTGCTTTGGGCAGTTCTGTTTTGGGTGATATTTCATTTTTGTAGGATGTGTGTGTTTTTAATTAACTACTTGGAGAAGGAGGACTGTCAATTCTTTTGCTCTGTTTTTCTTCTAGCTCTTAAAAGACTGTGTTAGGTCTACCTGGATGTGTATGACTTTGAAATAAACTTTCAGATTCTCTAGTACTCAGTAATTAATTTTGTGGTATCTGTACTGTAAACGTGGAATGGTGTATTGGTAAGGTTTTGTGTATTCAGATCTCCTTTTGACGTTCCACAAAGGTTGGGAAGAGTGATGTTTCACAAAGTCCAGTTTCTTAATGAGATTATTTTTCTGGTGTTTATGTAGGCTTAAATTGAGATGACTAGTTTTCTAGTGCTTTCATTTTTTCCCACTAGTGGTATATTTATCAGTTATTCTCTGAATGACACCATCTGATTATTAAGATTGTTGAAATAGGCATGGTTTATTAACTTTTGCAACCTAGAACCTTAAAAATGTGTTGTTTTTTTAACAAGATTCACTGTTCTGTGGGTTTTTATATGAAAAAACTTTTATTTTACTCCTTTGCATTCATATATATATATGCGCACATATAAATACATTTAGAATGAGCCTTATACAAATCCTTGTTGTTATTAAATCACTTGTTAAAGTACAGTAGTCAAGTCTACATTGTCCTCACAGTTCAACTATTTTGTTTTGTTCTTTACACAGGAGCCCTTACCAAAGTAAAGGAGAGTAAGCGGCATGTGGAAGAGGGGAAGATGGAGCTCCAAAAAGCTGAGGGCATTCAAGAACGCTGTAATATTATTTCTTTTGCAACCCTAGCAGAAATTAATCATTTCCACAAAATTCGTGTGAGGGACTTTAAAACACAGATGCAGCATTTCTTGCAACAGCAAATACTCTTTTTTCAAAAAGTGACACAAAAGCTAGAAGAAGCTCTTCACAAGTATGACAGTGTTTAAACTCTGAACTTTTGGACTTCCCTCAGCATGAACATGACCCAGACGGCAGAGCAAATGCTGCTGCTGCTGCTGAAGAACTGTTGCCAGTGGTAGACGGTGGTACAAGGATGGTTTTGTGTTCACCTGGAACCCCGGGTTAATCTCCAATTATGTAGAAAGGAAACAGTTATAGGGCTATGTAGTAGAAACAGTACCATGCATTGTAACTAAGTTATATTGTGTATGCCTACACTACCATTGTAACTTCTTTGAAATAATGAGTATACTATTTGCCTTATTGCTTTTTGAAATATGGTATTTTAGTGCATACTTTGTAGACCTGAAAACCCTTTGGGTCTTTAAGGAAGCTGGCTAGATAAAAGCCTGCTTCAGATGCCTTTTTACTTTCCTAGATTTGGATTTCTTAAATTCAAATTATTCTCTGTTTACAGACTCTCCTACTAGAGCAGCTATGTGATTCTGTGCCTTTAGACTCTATTTTTCCTTTTCTAGTAAGTCACATTTTTATGATTGAATGAATGAAGGGTTGATGCCTACGACAGGAACTGATTATGAAACCTCACATTGACTGGAAAAAAAATCAGCTGCCATACAGTTTGCACAGCAAGTACTGTCTTACGACAAATGTTGGCTCAAAAAGGAGAACCTATTCACATTCTCCCTGAAAATGGAGACTACTTGTTACATGTGCTAGGATGTTAAGCACATATACAAAAATACACCACTCAATTCCTTTTTCAAAATGAGTAATAGTGAGGGTTTGTTTTTGGTTTTTTTTTTTAGTATACACCATTACTGTGAGTGGAAATTTTAAGCACTAGCCTAATAAAAATGATGTATATCAAGGGGATATGTATGCAAGCTATGTGGCTGGAACATTTTTTTAAGTTTGAAGTGATCTGCTCAGTGTTCAGTTGCTGATTCAGTTTAACTTCAGACTTGCATCTACATTGCCAGTTGTTTGAGTTGAAAATCCACTGTGATTCATTACTTCACTAAGTTAGAAATTTTTGGGGATGTTCAGTAATATAAGTTATCTGAAATAAGTCTTTGCTGAACTGACTTGGAAAACAGGTGGCATTTTTGTGTTTGTAACACTCAAGAATTAACAATTGTCTTAATTTTTGTATAAATATTTTTGACAAGCAGGGTGCATTTATATATATGTAAACACTATCTTTTAAAGAGTTTTCTGGCTTACTTCCCTTGAATTAAGTCTGGAGTCTGTGTTTCTTACCTATTGGTTTCCTTCTTGTAGGTCAGTATGAAAGGGGGGTTTTATTTATCCTATAATTTTTCCTAAACAAAAATAACAAAACCTTCTGAGGAAGCAAAATGTTTACTTTTTTGATTTTAATTAAATTAATTAAAGATAGCTTAAACAAATAAAAGCCTGGAAAAGGAAGTTAAGCAACAGGTAACATTTAAATACAAATCATTCCTCACCTATGCAGCAGAAATGTGCGGTTCTTCCACTCCATCATGTGATGTAACTTAACCCCACACCTCTGTTTTAGAGGAATAAATGTAAGAATGTAGTTTTGGTTTTAAGATTCATCCCAAAATGCTTGGAGATTGCTATTTTGTGCAAGTTGTGTTTGGCAGTGCTTCTAGTACATACTCAAAGTAAAATACAAATAAAATTTGTAAAAGAAAGGACAATCAGTGAGGAAAGACTCAATTTCCAGGCTATTAAAAGAGTGATGCAAACAACGAGTTGACCATAAAATAAGGACCATAGTCACAGGACTGACTTGCCTTTTATCTTCCTCATGGTGTCTCGTTCTACGTTCAAAACTCACCACTTCCTCTAACAGCTCTTCCCAGCAGTACTCCAGCTTCCCATATGTCATTTAATTATGTGAGATAGTCATGAGTGAGGTTTGAGCTGAGTTCCATGGCTTATATTTGCTTAAGCCAGATACTGTTTTATTAAATATCTTTGCAGTAATTAGATCAGACTACAATCAAATTAATTCTACTTGTTCAGAAATTGATCTTGGTCCAGTTGAAGTATTCTAGGAGGTTAGTATTAATGACACGTACATGTCCAGGAGGAAATTAAGCTGTGATATGTATACATAC
Organism: Sula dactylatra; assembly: GCA_013389905.1. NCBI lineage: Eukaryota > Metazoa > Chordata > Aves > Suliformes > Sulidae > Sula > Sula dactylatra. The sequence continues at coordinate 20,489 of WEKW01004098.1, forward strand.
AACATTATCAGACAGGTACAGTTTTCCCAAATAAACTGTCATGGCCTTCACCTTACTTTCTCATTTGTGAATTTTTGGGGCGGGGGGAAGGTAGGGGTGCTAATTGGTTAAACTTGATGGAGCAGAAATCTTGACTGGAATCCTGGATCTGAATTGTTGCAGAGTTTGGAAAGGTTCAAATCTGCATATATATTTGCATCTTCCTTTTTACTCACTCACTATAGAGTTGGAGTTAAACTGATGTAGGGAGCCTGATGCTTGCTGCACTGTGTGAGAACGATGGTTTTAATTTTATTTGGAACAAGTGTGACATTGACCACTCATGACTGACGGACTACTGGATGGTGTGGTCTGAGATCCAACCGTACTCTACAGTAAAGTGAGTGTATATTGTGTGGGGCTTTGGAAGCATCAAAGGAAATCTAACAGAATCATTTTGAATAAATAAATGTTGGAGGAAAGCAAGTTAGCTCTACAGCATAATGTTAAATGCCTTTGTTTTATTCCATTCCTGTAATTTGTTTTTGATGCATAACAATTTTTGCATTGACAAGTAGTAAGCATCTGGCATACTTGTTGGGAGTTGGAGAGGTTGAATGAAAGCTGCAGGAAGATCTGCTGAGGCATTGGTTTCTGTGAAAGTGCTGAATCCAATGGAAACTGTGGAATGAACCCATCAGGGGAATATATCTACTTAGAATCACCAGCAAGTGGAGTGTGTATATTTTTATTCAAATTGTAGGGTTTATATTTGGAAATTAACAACCTGCTAAAATGATTTGATCAGTTTTTCCCTAGCATTTTTGTCATCTGATACTTGCAGAGAAGACAGTTGCCTCTATTTATGACTTGTGTATGTTTTCTAGATTTTTTTCTACCAGTTTCAGAGTCCAATCGCATGGTACGCTTGATTTCGAAGTGTTGTTAGACCCAGCTTAGACAGATCAGTAGGAAAATTATGTGGTGACACAACATTGAAGACAAGCACCAAAAAAATCTGAAAAAAAAAATCAAAATGGAAGAATATGTTGCGTAAACAAATTGATAGGATTTTAGAAAATGTTAATCAACAGCCTCCACTGAAAATACCTATATTATTTGGTGAGGCACAGGTAACTTTCTGGTGAATTACAAGACCCTGTTTGCAGTATCTTATTGTTTCGCCAGACCTTTGCTATTCCGTCTAACATCTTCCATGCTGGTATTCTGCTCCAGCCTGAATTTTTCTGGGAAACTTAAATGAAAGTTGTTTAGCTATTTCTCAGAAGGAGATCATAAAAACGAAGAACTTTTTTTTCGCTCTTAAATTCTCTAAACAGTTTGGCTGGGAAGCTTTAGTTCTTTCATACTTTGGAACAAGGACTTGAAATTTGGCAGACTCGTTACCTTTTGCATCCCTACATATGCCTCCTGCACTGCTTGTGACAATTTGTTGAAGTATTTCCAAGATAAACTGAGGTTTCTCTAAGCCCTACTGTGCTCAAGTTTGATGTATAAATGTTCTGTAGCTCCCCTTTGCTCCAAGCAGTCTTGGTTCTAACCTCGGTCAGCAGCGGCTAAGTGAGACTTTCTCTGTAACTGTTTTTCCTTTCATCTAGAAGGCACTGAACCTCCCAGACCAGAAGCTGAGTAAAAAGGCTGTTGGTGGGGCTTGGCGTGGCTGCTCTTTGAGCCTGGCTATGGGAGGAGAGAAGTACTAGCCTGGAAAACAAGTTTGAAGTTGGGCCCGCCACCTACAGCAAGGTGGAGGCCGGAGATGGTCAGGGAGGAACACACGGGGACAAAGATCAAAAAAGGGTGAGGACAGAAAGCCCTGAGATTGCAAAAGCCTGTTGCCTGTGTAGCTAATACGTCAAAGCACATTGTGATACATGGTCACATAACTCTTTTTCCACCACTTCCCTGCCTGATTCGGTGCACAGGATGTACTGCAGTCTCCTAGTCAACTACGGTCTTTCAGGGAGGGTTTTGTCTGTATAATCCTTATTTTGTTTGCAGCACAGTTGTACTCTGCACAGTGAGAAAGAAAGGCAGTGTGAAGATCAAGTAAGGGTCTCCCTCAGCCTGCAGAGTGGTGCTCGGAGAACACAACTCTGTCCCTGCCTGTACCCAAGTTCTTCTATGCAATATAAGCCATGCAAAATAAATAATTTTTATGAAGGGTGTGCTCTCCATTTTGTGTAGGCTTGAGTTTAAACCCAGGACTTATTCTGAAAAAAGTGCTGGGCATTCAGTTTTCACTGAAGGTTATGGACATTCTGCTTTAAATAGAGAAAACGCTGCAGAAGGCAAAGTTCTCTAGAAAAAAAAAAATTAGGAATTCATTTCTTTAAGTAGACCACCACAAATTAGAGGACACTTGTAATCTATCAGCCTTAAAAGGGGAATAATAAACCCAGCTCATTTTGCTGGAATGTTGTGAATATAAACTCCTTGAAATAAATACAGTCCTCAGATGTTGCTTTATTAAGGTTTTAAAAAGAACTCAAAACACTCCTAAGGAAATTAATACTTAGTCTTCAGAATGAGGTATAAATATTACTTGGGAAATAAGGGATGGGGCCATGGCTGGATCAGCAAGGTAAAATAAGCCTCTAGAGGAATCTCAGTCAGGTACTGTTCATTCAGTGAATGGAAAGAAAAATACATTTCCAGAAAAATCATATGCTATCATGTCATTGGAGCCCATTTTTGATGCATATTCACAGGGAAGCTGAATCAGTTACATGGGTTACCTTACTTCTGACATCCATTAAGTTTTGAGATGCTGCTCTTGTAATTTCAGTAATTGCTCAATGTAACACGGCGCAGTATAGTACATGCTATACATAGAAACTTAAACTGTGTAATATATACAAGTAATGTAACTTCAGAATACTTCAGACACATGCAGTTAGCAGAGCAGTCATGCACTGCGTTAATTTCAATACATGTAACTTTTAGATACACTAAAACTCTTGATTTTCTAAAGTTAAAAGGCATCTCCCATACCAACTGTCTAATAGACTTGTCACTTAGCAATTCCATTTAAAACTAAGCACTTAATTTGGTTCCACTTTGAAATCAAGGGCAATTTTTTTTGCTTGTCTCCGCTGGGAAGAATATCAGGCTCTGTGAGTTGAAATTACATCCCTCCATCAATTCAGTAGCATTCAGTCCGAGTATTCCCCTCCCTTGCTGATGTACAATTGAATCTAACCTACAGTATTTTGAAGTTGCCTGTCAAAAAGCTCTTTCCTGTAATTTTAATAAAAATACACTCCTGCTGTTTTAGGGAATGTGACATTATCGTTTGAAATAAGAATAGGAAGGAACAGGATTTTTTTACTGGTTTTAGTTTCAAAAGGCATTTCCAAGGAGCATGAAAACACTCTGTGAGAAGATAAAATCAGGAATTTTTTTTCCATCTTTTTTCTCTTTTGATCCCTATAATTGGCAGTAATAGCTGACAAAATAATGCTGCACATGAGGGGCACAACATAAATACACAAAAAATTAGAGTTAGGTGAGGCAGTACAAAGTTTTATTTGTAGGGAATTGGCGTGGCTGTATTTCTTACAGTTGGTACAGATTCACCCCATGCTATTTTTTAAGATTTTCCTTTCAGAAAAAAAGCAAGAGTCAGTTCTTGCATTAAAAATAAAGGTAGTGAAATAATATTGTAAGAGTTTCCCACCCCACTTCCATTTTCAATCACTAGCTCTCAGGTAAGAGTTGTAGGAGACATTCAGTTCCTTCTCTGACCTTGAGGGTACCTTTACCCTTGAGGGGTACTCAGCTGGCTTGCTCTCTTTCGGGAGGGTACCATGCCCATCACCTCTGCCCCAATGCTTCTTAAGGTGACTAGGGGGAAGAGCCACAAGCACCAGTTTCATTTTCTCAGGGAGTTTCTGGTCTAGTTGCAAACACACAGGCAATGTTGCAAAACATCACTTGCAAAATAATCAGAGTCCTCCAGTGCCATCCTGGCAGGGTTTGGCCACATTCAGTGGCTTTCATTTTGCTTGACTCAGAGAAATGTTGCAGGCAAGAAGACTCCAGACTCCCCTAACTGTTAAATTGAAGAAATTGAGGGCCATGCTGCTGCTTCAATTGCCATGTCAAGTCTGCAGCAATTTTTGTCTATCATGGGTAGACTTCACTTCATACAATTTTAAGAAATATAGGAAGGGTTTTTCAGAGCTTACTATGTGTTGGAAACCTTTGTTCAGGATCTCTGAAGCAAGCTGTGTCAGAGGGAAAGTCCCTGCTGTCAGAGTGTTGTACCAGTTCCGTCTTGTGCCCATGTGTAGCTACAGTGTAGAAACAGTCTGTCCACTAGATTCATGCAAACAAGACTGAATGTGCCAATGAAGGATTGCTAGGGAAAGTCTGTCTACTCAAGCTCAATTACCTTCTTCAGCAGAGTCTTTAATTTCAAAAATTTAGTGTATGCATTTTCTTTTTCTTTCTTTTCCCCTTCCCACTGTCTCTCTGGGACTCACTTGTGAATAAGCATAGGCAGTTGCTCTCAGGCAGCTTGGCCTATTCCTTAAGCAACATCCGTTGACAAGGTGTGTGCCAAAAGGCAGTTGGATCTCTGTTTAGATTAAGGTAAACAATGTGTCAGGGCACCTATAATCTGAATTTCGAGTGGCATGAAAATCAGATGGAAAATTGAAGTTGTGATGATACACGTTAAACCCTGAATAAAAATGTGGCTGATGTATCTCGCTGCAGATGTGCGCAGCTGGAGCTGTTGTCCCATTCTGCCTGTTGTTTCCTCCAGGTGGTTGTAAGCAATGACACTTCAGTCTCTAATGTCTTGAATGTCTCAGTGTCTCCAATAGGTAATTTTCCAGGCTTAGCTGTCCATACCCCTGCAGCACACACAGTGATAAAGCATGCCTTAGTTCAAGAACTAATTGCTCACACTTTGAACTATAGTTAAGGTATGTGTTTGGCCAAAAGAGTTGAGCAATATGCATCCCCGTGCCTAGGGGTAGGGAGGAAAGAAATTTAACTGCACACAGTAGTAACCAGATAAAGGGCAGACACAGCACCTTGGAGCATTGCTCAGTGTACCAATGTGGTCAGAAAATCCTGTCTGGAACTCGTTAGACCGGGAGGATGGGAAGGAAGGAGGAAGCAATTGCCTCTTTCCTCACAGTCTGAGCGCAGACTGGGGAGCTGTGTGTTGACAGCCAGACAAGGAAGCTGGAGGATGCTGCAGGTTTCCCTCTGGACCACTGTGAGATCACAAGTGTCCATCCAAAGGTTGAAGTAACCCACAGAAAGCAGTTGTCTGCACTTTCTCTTTAAAAATCCATTGTTGCTTGGTGTAACAGGAGCAGCAGAAGAACATCTCCCAAGCTGCTCCTTGCACTTTCAGTAAATGCTCAAAGCAGTGGTCTTCAAGGTCATCTCACAACCCCCTTTGGCATTCTTCTGCACTCGGAGACAACAAGGGAAGGAGGAGCCCTAGATCACAATGATCACAGGTTCTTGCTCCTGGGATGTATGTGCCTGAAACTGTGGCTGAAGGAGCTGGAATTCCCCCCCATGTGGGTGAAGCTGCTTCTCTGCTAGCTAGTGCAGTGTGCAGGAGGCAGTGGTGGTCCCACCAGCATCTGTCAGGGCTGAGCTTTACCCTGTTCTTCAAGAGGACACACTGAAGGTGCCCATCCACCAAAGAGGACTCTGGGCTGTAGGTGCCCAGGTTATAAAAACATTCTTCTGAAACTGTGTGGGAAGGATGCAAGCTCCCAAGAGGGTGTGTTGCTCATGATCCCAGTGCTCATTCCTTCACTGGTTGCTTCTAGATGTCCTTTTGTTGTCTCTCTGGGAACTGTGGATGCAAACTGTGCAGGGAGCCAAGTCACCAGACGCAGAGGTCCCCACTGCGAGCCAGGCACCTTAAGCTTAGTTTACAGAATCTGCATTCCTTATAGCTTCTAGCCTTAAACAGTTGTCTACTTGGAGAGTCAGGAAAATTTGTCCAAATTACATCTAAAGTAGATTAGCTAAACCATGCTAAAGCCTTGTGTTCATGTATTCTTTCAGGATTCATGTTATTTCCATGTAGCTTAATTTACCCAGCTAATGAATTGAAACAAATCAAATTAAGTTTACTTTAATTCTGAACAAGAATGCCCAGTGTTTGCATAGGGAGTTATGTAGCTCTAATAAGCTTAATTCCCTTACCTAGCTGACACATGAAAACTAGTCCGAAAATTCCTGCACAGAAAAGCCCCCAAATAGTTTGCTATATGTTCTGAGATTTATACAGATTCTGAACACCTTTTCTCACTCTTAACATCTTTTCAAAACTGGGATTAGAGGCTCTAGTCCAGGTCAGATTCCCAATAGGAGCTGTATCTGCATTATCTACAGGAATCCCAAAAGCAAAAAAGGGGGGGGGGGGGGAATTAAGCTATCACTCAGTACATGCCCTTCAAACCTTCATGGTCCTCAGCGTTGCTGCAAATACACCACCTCATAGTGAGGTGCCTCACATGATACACCTTCTGCCCTTCCCAACATACCATGTCATACTTCTGCTAACAACCCTCTGCTGGACCACATTCCCACAGAGCAGTCACCATCCCCGCTGCCTGGAGGAGGAACATGGCTGACAAAGAAAAACAGGCAAAAATGGACTGGTAGAATTAAACTGTCATGTAGGGTCTGTCATCTGTAGCAATCGGCAAAGTAAGCTATGTGTTTGTGGATAGGGGTGACTCAACTCTTTCCATATTACTGGTGCGTCAGGTATGTTCTGTCTGAGGCAACTCTTTTTTTGTATGAATTTACCATACCTATATCTTTTCTACATTCACATTTTAATAGAGTTTGGCAGGCTGTGTTCTTAGAACTTGCATTAAACATTCATGAAACCTTTTTCAAGATTTTACCTGTCGGATACTTTTTTGTCTCTTGTGAATAACTGTCACTGAGATATTGTTTCAGTGGTGAATTTGAAGCCTTGGTTCATTTTAATTCATGCTCAGAGGTTTGCAATTTGAAAGTAGTCTGACAGCAAGCAGAACCTAACCTCTGTTAGTAAGAAGGAAGATAAACTGGTTGGGTTTTTTTCTCTGTCTCACGGTCCTGATGAACACCAAGCAACCCAGAGAGAGGTGTGTCCCCAGATTGTGGTGAAGCCAATATACAGGCTGCTGCTGTGAGCTGCAGAACAAGAATGTTTGGGACTACATTCAAGGAGGCACTTAGCACCTAATTCTCAAGTTAGGTACCTGAAATATCTTCATCCACCACTGCTCAATCGTGGAAACACGTAATTCTTTAACCACCTACCTTTTCAGGTGTACATTCTTGGGGCTGTTCTGAATGCACCTCCCTCAGGGTTGCTCAGGTCTTTGTAGGGTCAAGCAGCTCATTGCTTAACCTGCATCTAAAACTCACCAGCACAGATTAACTTGTCATTTGTCTGCCTGAGTTTCTTAGAGTTGTGATGGTTGTGCTAGAGGCCATCTAAAGGAAAACAAGGTCTAGATTAAAGAGCAAGCACATAAGTGCCTGTGAACTCTGACACATCTTTTTTTAAACATCTGGGCTGTGAGCATAGTGCCTAGAAACCAAAACCCTAAACCGAGTTCAATTTCCTGTGATTGACCATGCAGACTTTCCTCTGGGAGGAGTGTTCATGGCTCCAGAATGATGAGTCCCAAGACTGACATGCCAAGGGTGAGACCTGAGACCTACCAGCTAAGCCTAGAGCCTCTCTCTAGGAAATTCAAACTACAGGGTGCATTTGAACTCAGGCTTAGCTGGAAATGCTAGTTATTTGTTTTGCTTTAATCTGTCTTTGAATTGAAGGTAGAAAAAACCTTCAGTTCAAGAAAATAAAAGAAAAAAAGTGAGTAGATGGCAAGACTCCTTTCTTCTCAGGAAGCAACCTCGTCAACAGAGAGAGCATGAACAATGTCATGGGGTGAGTGCAATGCAGACCTGGGGCAGCCCATCCTGCTTCATGGATCCCAGGTGGATTTAAAGAGGGTCTGGGAACTTGCAGGCTTAAGGAGGCTGGTTTTACATGCTGTTGAGGTTCAGTAGCCACTGAGAATTGAGGATTTGAATCACATTTTCAGGCTACCCGCCTCATCTGCCCAAGTTGTGTTTTGTTTCTAACAACGGTCATCACAGGGAGCTGCTGAAGGAAGAAATAACCTACTGTTTTTTAGGTCCTTGCTTTGAGCCACATTTTGGTCCTGAGTAATTCTGTGTGATGGCTGAAGTGACTCACACAGCATTGATGGGGTGCCTATGGCTGCTACATGATCACACAGAGATGGACAAGGGCACACCTGGCCTGCTGCGGTCTGATACAGACCTCTGCGGTGTCTGTAGCACCACATTTCTTTGGAGATTGGTTCTTCACAGGCGCTTGTATTCAGCAAACAATAAAAAGTCTTTGGCATTTGTAATAAATAAAATCTGTTGTATGAACTTCAATAGTATGAGGTTAGCTCACACTCTTTCGGTCCTGAGAAAGCAAACACTTGTATCAATTTTATAGTCCTTTCCCAATTCACCTTCCTCAAGATAAGACTTGGGCTAAGACTTTTTTAAATCATATCTTAGGATTCAGAGAAAAGACCTATAAAATGAAGTCATTAGTATCAAACTTGTTATCAGGTAATTATTAGAACTGCCAAGTACAGTATGATAGCCACAAAACACCCAGTATTTCACACATGAATTGTGGTGATTTTGCATTGTGCCTTCTGAAACCAGTGACCAAAGTTTCAAGTGTTTACAACAGAAAGTTTCCTCTACAGAGAAGTTTTCCAGTCTGCCTGAGGGTTAGTTTATATGTTTGAAAGGTCCTTACCAAAGCAATAAATTCAGATGGACTATTTGTCTGCCTGGTCACTGATGTTAGGAAGAACAAGTGATGGGCATGCAGCAGAACATGAGGAGCTATTCTCCATAGTTTCCCTTCTGCTGCCACCACTCATTGGGGTGGAAATGAAATTCATAAACTGAACAAATCCATAGGACATTAGATGGTTTATTGGCCAGCAGGTCACAACTATTAGGAAAGGAAGCTGGATCAGGATAAAACAGACTGCAACAACAAGTCTGCTTTATCACTATCTTCTGGTTGTGTATTTTTTTTAAGATAGTAGAGAGTTAATTATCAGCACATTTTGGATTGATATCTACACCTGTGTCAGTGCCTGATGGTCTGGTGTCACTGAGCAACTTGCTAAGTCTGCTTTGTGAAAAAGGCTTGTTGTCCTTTCAGCACCAGGTAACTTCTCTGTTTTAAGGTTGGAAGAAAACGAACGATAGGCACACACTTGCTCAGCTCTTGAGCACATTTATTTAGCAACGCATGTTAGAAAAGTGGCATCCTTCACTAAAATGAAAATATTCAATTCATGTTGACAGCAGGATCTGCCAGCTATGGTTTTTTGGGTGTTTATTACCCACACTGCCGGTAGATAGCAGATGCCTACGTTTCTACTACTGACGACTCCCTGAAAAAAAAGACAAAAAGGCTTAAATGGGACAATAATGTGCTGAAGCATCTTTTCACTCAGGTGGTAATTTCTTGTCTTAACTAGAATGCTAAACATCAGGCAACAGGTCAGTACACCTACAGCCCCATTTCAGTGCTGAATTTTTAGGTCATTTTATTACTCTTTCTGCTAATTTGTTTGTGACCAGCAGACTTTGAAGTAGTGTATTTTTTCTCTTATCATAGAAGCTGGTAAAGTGCCCAAAGCATATTAGGTCATCAGCCAGCCATTTGTACCTGCTGCTCACTGTCTGCTACTGCTAAATATATGCTAATGGTGCTGTCTGAATCTTGGGAGGACGGGGATGGATTTGTAAATTGTGCTCATGCCAGGAAAATGAATGCTACTTACAAAGATGACAAAGAAAGCAGCTGCTTTTAGATGAGATGAATCACCACATTACATATTACTCTAGGGTAATAAATTATATTTTCTCTCTTGAATTCATTTTTTGGAAGCATGTGGTTATATGGCAGCTATAGCATGTGAGAAACCTTTCAAAGCCTTCTGAGATGGAATAAAGAGACAGTATCAGATTTATTATTTTTAATAGACTTATGTTTAAATACATACATTGCTGTTACAATGTGGGATTTTTTAGAGGTCTTTTCACATATTGTGTCCTAATGAGAAAACTGCAGCCTTTAAATATTTTATAAGGGTTTTTTCCTTTCTTTTAGTTATTAATTGCAAGGGTCTTTTCAGCAACAGTGAGCAATGTTCGGCATGTCTGAAATGCTTATGTATAAAATATATCCAAAGCAATGGAATAATATGAGAGTAAATCAAGCCAATTTGAAATTCCAATGTGGTGTAAAATAATGCAGCCTCTGTTAAATATGTTTGGTATGAAAGAACAATTTAAGCTAATTGTAAGTACAGCTGGAGTCTGAACTTGTTTTAACAGTTATGAAAGATGATTAAGACATGGAAACAACTGCCTGAAAACTTAGGTACTGCATTGGACAAAGATGCAGACAGGAGTTGGACTGAGGAGTAGAGGCGGGAATTATTTTGGAAAGCACTGCAGTTCCCCTTTAGTATTTCTATGATGCCAGGGCTGGCAATGACCTTCCAGAGTGTTTTTTCCCACATTATCCTCTCCCCCCAGACTAAAACAGGAACAGAAGAGGTGAAGAGAATTGGTCAGAGACACAGACCAGGCATTTTGGCTGTCCCCCTGTGAAGTCAGCAATGGGCATCCCAGGGCACGGACACTGCTCTCCCATTGCCTGGCTGCCGGGCTTAGCAGCTCCCAGTGCCTGGCAATGCCACTGGCTGAACTGGGAGGCAGAGTCCGGGCTGGGGGGGACTCTGGGGGGGTCTGCAAATGAACCATGCTGTCATTCAGGCCCAGAAATGGTGAATCACCAGGACCTGGGCTGGCACCAGGGACAGGGCTGCTGTTTCAAGGGAAGGCCAGCAAACACAGCTCTAGTTTTCAAACCCTGTTCCCATGAAGTGTCCAAAACATGCTGGGCCAGGCAAACTGATCAGATGATATTCTAAAATCCTCTTCTCCAAAGTCTTAATACTTTCTGAATAAGTCATAGAATTTTCTGTCATATGAAAAACCACTGGAATTAGAAACTTTTTTATTTGTCCTTGCTAGGGATGAAGCAACATGAAAGGACCTTAAAATATGTATATTTAGCCACAAAAAAATACTTATCCAAAAGCAATGGCCTAAAATATGTGCATGAGGCATGACTGAGAAATGCAAAGAACATTGAAAGGAGTAAACTTAGGACACCAGGTTCTGCAGGGGGTATTGCAGCCCCCCAAACATCTTAGACCATGAGAGCACCACGATGGCTTGTGGTCTTCTTAACCCACAGTCATTCTGGCCATAGGAGCTGTGCTTAACCTCTTAGACACAGCACTGACATTCACTGCATGGGTTTTAGTACAACTCAACGGCTTAAAAAGAAAAACTGAGCTTTCCCAGTCCCTGCACCCACATTGCTGCTGGAAGATGACACTCTGTGAAATGCTTCCAGTGCTGGGTGAATGTATTGCTATTAGACAGTGATTATGGAAACAGAGGTATCTCCAGAGGCAACAACATTTTGCTGTGTAACCGTGTAGCCCTGCAATATAGTATTGCCTTCTAGCAAGGGGCCGTGAGCTCTGCAGTGAATTTGCCAGGCCTCAGGACTGAGGCTTGTCAGGTGTGCTTTGTCTGAATGTCTCTTCACCTGCCCACAGCTCTGTTTTACTTTGTTTAGCCGCGACAGCAATTTGTCTAATTGCCAGGTGTCTGGCTAATTTGTTCTACTTTTGTTTATTCTTGCATGGTACAACCATCGTTTTATACAGCTGGCAGTAGCAAGAAGTGATGCTATGTCATATGAAATGTTCAAGACTCTGACACAATGATGTAGCGCAGAGAAATAGAGGCCTGGTACACCAGCAGAGGATTTGAGAAGTGTAGGCACAGAGTGAGTCATAGAGGCATACAGAGATGCAGTGGTAAAAGATGGGGCACAGGCTTGGCACTGGAGACGACGACTCATCAGGGGTCAGTTTTAGAAATATGGACCCAGAGCTGGACAAAACTGATTTTAGGGATAACAGAGAGAACAAAGAAATAATATAACACACATAAATGGTACCATATATAGTAAATACATTTGTAACATGGAGCTGTAGACCAGTAAAGAAAAAGAAAGGTGTAAAACTCTGTTGGCAAACATAAAAAAATAATCCCAAGTGCATCTCAGGGGAGCAAGAAGAATCCAGCTCCACAAACATTGTATTCCTCACAGTGCAGGACTCCAGGGGCTTATGGTCAACACTGTTGTCCTCTCCAGCAGTCCAAAGCTCCTGAAGGTGCAGAGGAGCAGTAGAAGGGTGAGCAAAACTCCAAGGAAAGGGATAGAAACTAATAAATATATGCATTACATTTTTATTATTGTTGTTATTGAGAGGTTTTCTGTACAGAAATGCCTTATTAGTCTCCCTTTTCCTGCAATAATAATATCTAAACTAACAATGATTTTTGAATTAGACTGTTAAGATTTACATTATAGTAACAATAAATTCTTGGCTTTATTTGTATATATATGGCATGCTTCCTCTTTGCCCAGAAAGAAGATTTTGGGCGTAGTGGTGTGTTATTTCCTACTCAGAAGGAAAGGAAATGTTTATTCACATCTAGGGAGTGCCTAAGCCAAGCAGACAAGCCCTCTGAGCTCATTGCCCCAGTACCGACACTGACTGCATGGCTACACTGGAGCTAGCACCCTTTAAAAGCAATTTGTCAGGTCACATTTTTCTTTTGTAAATTCATTTGCAGACACTGTTTCCTGAAGAAACAAGATGTTCCCAGTCATGAGCCACCCTGAAAAGCCATGGTTATTGCTCAGTATGGGAGCTGTGGGGTGAGGACCTGCCTCTTGCTGAGTCCTGCCAGTCCCACCCCTGGCTCAGGTCTGTGTCTCTGATCTCTCTGGGTCATCCCTACTGCTGGCAATCGACCCTGGCCCATACCAGAATAAAAGTCACAGGGGAAAAAAGACATTTAACTTCAGTCATGTGGGCTGGGGAGTGGGACGTAAGCACGCATGATAATAGCTGCGTCAATCCCTTTCTACAGGGCAGGGATTTAACAGCCACAGGAGCCACTTAGCCTTGAGCTCAGAAGACATGTTTTGTCTCTTCCCTGGTTCTGCCTCGAGAGCTGTTATCCATACCAGAAGTGCAGCTGTAAACATCAGAGGACCAGAGCCCTGCTTGAAAGGTCAGGGAACAGTGGGAAAGTCCTTATAGCTTTGGCAGAAGGAGATGGATGTGAGAAGAGAGGTTTTCTTTACAGATACCATCTGATAGTAGTTTTACCAGGAAACAACTATATATTTATATTTTCAAAGGCAGGTTTCTAGTCTAATAATATTACTACTGCTGTCCACTGAGAGTTGCTGTGCCTGTGAGAGTACTGACTTGCCATAAAGGAAGAACTGTACTACCACGCAAAGTGAGGGCTTTGCTCAAACAGATCACATCAGCTTGCTGTAGGCACATGGATATGAACATGCACATGTGTTGCAGGTGCAGAACAAGCTTGCAGTGAAATAAGCCCTAATTTTTTATTGCCTTTTCTGTTGCCTGAAATACCAGGACAAAGATTGCAAGTTACGAATGCCTGTATAGCTACATACACATCCAGACATTCACATCCATTCTCTGTATCTTGAAAATAGCTGCTTATGCAAAATAAACTCTTGTGCATAATAATTGTCACCAGCAGATATGTCCCATTCTGACTACTAATTGCTCCCAATGAAATATCCCATTACATACCCACTGCACAAGGCAAGTGTTCTTTTTGTTTTCCTCCAAATATGCACATAGTTTAAATTTTGTACTGATTTCCCATGTCCTAGATTCAGAAGTTAATTACACCAACCTATACAGTTGCCATATCTTCTATACACAGTGCTTTGAGAAAGTACCAGAATTAACTGTAAAAGTTTCAGAATCTGCATTGAGTGTAGTGAGTTTTGATATATTTCTCAGAAAAATCCACTTACCTGAAATGTGTAATTTCCACCTATATTAACTTTAGAAATGTTTACTCTCTGAATTGTTTTTCTCTGGGACAAAGGAGAATTGAAGTCTATCCTGTTGAATTAGCGGTAATTAGATCAAAAAATGCAATATTAAATGTTGTATTATCCTTGTTTGGGATTTAAATGGGGAGGTTAAGAACAAAATAAGAGGTATTTCCCAGCATTATTCTTAATATAACAAATCTTTTCTATTATGGCTGATACGGATGTATTTTTCATTCTTTACCCAAACAGCCCTCCAAATCTGCCTTTATTTAGGTCCTATTAGTGATTTCCTAATCTAGGTAGGTGGATAAGATTATCATTGAGTTGAAATGTATGTTTTTTATAAAAGATACATAACTGAGATAAAAATATGATAAATCAAATGAATAATGATAAATCAAATGAATCAAAAACGAGATAAAAAGGATGAGGATACTCTGTCCTTCTTGCATATCTAATTCAAGGCAACTGGTGTGGATGGCTTGCATATATTTCCATTAGATTTGAAAGACTCCATCCCACACCCTAAGTTTTAAAGCCCTAGTGCGGTTATTGTCATGATGGTCTAAGACTATAAGAGAAGCAGTATTCATAAATTTAGTAACTAACACTTGAAGAAAAGAAACTGGACAACAATTAATAAGTTTTGGGATGTGCAAAATGTTTCTCAGCTACCTCTTCAGGACATAATGGGGGGAGTTGCATACCCAAAATTGCATGTGTTTTTCTCCAGTTGCATTACTTACTCTGATAAAAGATTTCACCTCTTCCTTCCTTGTATTTCAAAGGTGATTGCACACCTGGTGAATTTTTCAAAGACTATTACTTACAAGGTATCCATCAGTAAGAAAATTCTGTGTTCCTATTAGGTGAAAAATATGTATTTGAATCTCAACTAAAACAGAACAGAATTTGTTCTGAACCAAAGGTGGGCCAGGGATTTAACACCACATGGTAACACCAAGTAAATCTTGTGTGGACTAGGATGCTGGACTGAGATGTTGATATGCTAATCCGTAAAGCCATAACTGATATGTACGGGGGTATGAAGAATGGTGTGATGAAAACAGATTATGCCTTACCATTCTACTTCACTGCACTGCTGAGTTAGCCTGGCTTTCAATTCATAAAAGTCTGTACTAGCTGGATATCTAAGTGGATATCAGGGAGATGAGGCTTCAGTAGTGAGCTATTGCACATATGCATAAGCAGAGTTTGTTTAAAAACAGCAGCTTTCCAGGGCCAAATACACAGCTGAAGTGTATTTTCTTGGGTTGGAGATAGTCCAAAAAAATTAGGGTGCTCCTTCAACAATGTGGAAATCTCAGGCTGTACTCAATGAGCCTGGTTTTGCTCTGCCTGTGAGTCACTGTAAGAAGGGAGCAAGTCTGTTTCTGGTAAGGGAATCGATTTTGGGGTCAGACTCATATAAGCAGACTCCAGCTCCAGCAGAGTAGCTGTGGGTGAAGCACAGCATTGTAACTGATGGAAAAATACATGACAATTTGTAACAAATGATTCCATCTGCTTCGCATTTCACGGACCCCATTCCTCATGTCATTGTTAAAATTATTAATAGGCATCTTAATAGGCAAAGTGGAGGTTGGCATTCGGAGCAAGAGTGGGAGGTCCCACTGGAGGCTGAGCTGACAGTGCTGTGCTGCCTTGCTCTCCACCTCCTCACCAAAGTTAGTGTAAGAAAGCTCCCCGATATGTTTAATTGCTAATTTACTGAGTGAAATGTTTTACTATTGATACTTTCATCAAGAATGTACCCTTTGTTCCTCTCAAAATTATTCTTTCTTGGAAACATCTGTGGCTGCTATAAGTAGAACAAATGCACCAACACAACCAGATATAGCAGACTAAGGCAGAGCCTAAGGCATGTGACGCTTTTAGTGTAAACAGTGCTGACAACTAAAATGCATTCTTTTTCATGACTAAATAAAAAAGAAAAATGTGAGATCTTCTGTAGTATTGCAATTGATGTACTGGGAACATTTTAGTGGAGCTTGAATCTTGCATGGACTAGCAAATATTCTGTACAAGCTGACCAGTTTCCTGCATTAATAGATGGGCTGCTGTCCAAACTGAGCCTCCTCTGTGAAAATAGAAACAGTTTTAAAGAGTCTACTCAGCAAATTCTTCATTTTTAACAATGAAATAAACAGTATAGTCAAGAAACACCTTCCCAAGTCCTTGCAGTGTTCACATTACATTAGCAGACAAGAGTGTATGAGGGAAAATTGTATTCACAGACACAAGTAATAACTAAGCTGGGTTCCTGAAAAAATGTACAGTTATTTCAGGGGACTTTATATTTTATGTGTTGGACACTAACAGTGCTCTAACTTTTTGCGTCAAATAAAGGGAAAAGCCTGAAGAGTTGTTTTGTTTATAGAATATGGATATGACTTTATATCCTTGACTGAGAATCTACGCACATTTTGGAAAATGACTGCAGGGGCAGAGGAGGAAAGCAAGGAAAGAACAGGACAAAAAAAGATTCAGAGGCATCATTCAAAACCATATGCAAGGACACAGCCATAGTACATGGCTAGATAAGAACTTGCTGATGAAGAAGTTCATTGCTCCATAGTGCACTTACTTGGGAAAAAAATATTTTTCCTTAAAGTTTTTCCTCAGTTTATAATCACTGAAATAAGAAGAGATTCAAATAAAGAAGTAGGAACCTTCCCTTGTTGAAGTGGCTAGAAATATCTCTGAAACCAAAAAAGTTAAGTGCTCAGAAACCTTGGAGGAATTGAGAATCCGAACCTGAATTTTTCAGATGGAATTTCCCTAACCAAAACCAAAATCTAAATGCTTCCTGAAATTTGCACACTTGAAAACCTATTTTGAATATTTAATAATGTGTTTGAGGATCACTTGAAGTTAGATGTGCAGAAATATCATAGTGCTCAGCTGTGTCGTATTAAATAAGGTGCTAGAGGGACTAATTTTCTATAAAGGCAGGTAAATCTCTGTATGTCTTACATTAGGCAATTTTTTGTTTTCTACCTCATTAGCAGAGTCCAATTTCACTTTACAGAGCAAATTAATATCTGTCCAACATGCATTTGTATCATTTTAGGTAACTCCTGCTCTTAAATTTGAAAGATAAAAATTACAAAAGTGACCTAATATATACAACTAATTGCAAACACATTCATTATAGATTTTAAAACCTTATATTTGCTCTATAAAGTCGTAGTGCCAGTGCTGAAGTTATTACTGGAAAACTACATACTTTGGCATGTATTTGTAAGAGACATTACTAAATCAAAACAGCTCAGGCCAAAATTTGACTCTGCATTAAACGGCATTTTGATGTGCTCAAGTTGGCATAAGAAGAGATTCTTTTGGCTCTTTCCAATGTTAGCTGGGGGAAATGAAAACTGTATGCTAAATGCAAAAATCTCTGCCCTTGCAGGCAGAGATGCTCTTTTAACTCTTCGTGCCCTGCTCCTTTCCCCGTGTAAAGCAGCCAGATGTCAGAGGGAGTACAAGATGCTCCCCCTTCATGTGGCAGCGATCTTTCCACAAAAGGAATGAGCTAATAGCTTTATTATGGGCTGAAATGTGTTGCCTCACAGGGTAAGGTGCATTGCTGTGCAGGTGGAAGGGCACTGGGGGCTGCCGTGGGGCACCAGGACATGCAGCAGGGAAGGAGAATGACTGATCCTCCGGGCTGGGCCATGGGCAGAAAAGAAGTAGGTCAGTCTGACCCACCACTGACAATCTGGTTTTAAATCAGGCAAGTTGGAGTTGAGCAGATTTGCAGGTCAGAATGGAGTTTGCCCAGCTTATGGGAACCACTGGCCAAAATGGTGCCAGACTGCAATTTTTCCCTGCTGACAGCAGCGTTCCTTTCCCCATGGGGGGTGGCGGCTGGAAGGGGGATGCTGGATGGGGCAGCCAGGGCTCAGCGGCAGCACAGTCCTGCAGAGACGGCTGGCGCGTACCTTTGGCATATGTGCTCACAACCCAGCTGCCAGGTGTCAAAGTGTTTCTGAGCTGTTTACAGAGCTGGTCCAAGCCATTTGAAGAGGAGGGTGAGGCTGCACCACCTGCACAAACAAGAGCTAGCAACAAGAGCTAACAGGAGCACAAACAGTTGCCTGTTTTTTTACCATAGAACTAATAAATACAAAGAATAAATAACTTCTTTCCTTAGGAACAGTGTCTTAGTTTTAACAATCGATAAGGGAAATGGACCTGCAGTGTAAGATGGCCAGTATTCTAGTTCCAGAACACTCACGCTCCAGCAAGCTGCAAAAGCCGGATACACAGGATGGATTTGTATCCTGCATTATGTCCCAGAGAAATAAAAGAAAAAGATGTTTTTTGAATTTTCCATCGAAGATAAAATATACTTTTATTACCTCTAAGTGCAACTGATCTGAAGTAAATTAATATGCAGTAGCTACAGTTCCTTTGATTTGGACCCATAAGGGAGGTAGTGCCATAGGGAAGAGTTAATATCTATACCCTATTGGTTTGGTTATAATTTAATCATAGCTCCAAATGACAGGAATTTGAATATATTTCCATATATCTTATTTACATTTTGGAACACGAAGGGTGAAATTGAGTATCTGGAAAATTATTTTGCATATAACTTAAGAGATAGGTACGATTAGATTTCCAAGTGTAAATGAAAGCAATTTCAAGCTTAAGGTTGAATAAATGAACAGAAAAAAGCAAACGCCAAGCCAACCAACTGCACATTAAATTCACACAGGGCCTTTTATGGGAGCACATGAGTAGGGGGTCTCCTCTAATGTGGACCTGGCAGGGAAATGAGTAGAAACAGGCTTTAACATCTGCAAGACAAATCAACTGACTTCGAAGCCAGAGCAATGCTGCTCGGGCTTGTATTACAGAGGCAATCATGTTGCCCCTCACAAATAAGTACTTATTTCATGTCAATTAACAAATGCCTCACAACTTGAACTGTGCCTGGTAAATATGTGTAGAGAATGTAGATTTATACAGTAAGATGCTGCAAAATGAGTATGTGTGCTTTGGGCCTTAATCTCTCCACTACTTCTTGTGATTTCCTACGGGCCCTGTACCTCCTGCAGCACCCACAGTGATAAAGCAACTCTGCTCAGACCAGTGCGCCCCAGCACCAGAGAGGGAGAAGGAAGCAAAAAACAGAATTTAGCTTCTGTCTTTTCCTTGCTGTGTCCCCGTGACCCAGTCAAGCAACCTCAACATTTAAGGATGCAATTTGTTTTCCTCTATCCAGAACACTTCATTTGGCAGAAACAGAGTGAATAGTTGGAGGCTGGGTTACTGAGTTGTCAGCTCTCTGATGGGTCCACTCCCTCGCTGGCCTGAGGATGGTGGCACACAGGTAGAAATGGCTCTTAGAAATACCTCTCTTTAGCAAACCACAGCTCCTTTGCAGTCCCAAGCAGCCAGCAAGTTTTCACTCCTGCTCTCTGAATTGCTTCTTCAATCTTTGGCTCACTGCTGCATGACAACACTCTGTCAAGCACCTGAAATATCTGCCATAACCAGTTCTCTTCAAGATTACCATTATTTACCAAATTATAGTTTTTATGTCTACATCTTATCCCCAGAGCCCTGTGCAGTACCTGTAGAAAACTATGACATGCTAAGTGCTAAACCTGGCCAATAAGTTTACTCCAAGTGACACCAATATAGATCAGGCATAGTCAGGACTTAGGTAAATCCATTCTACCTGAATGCCAAAACCAATATTCCTGTGCCTAGATGAGAAATATGTAGAACTCCTTTAAAGAATAGAAGATCCCAGCCATTCAGAAACACTTGATTCCTTGAAAATATGAATGCAGAACAGAATACACTAGAAATTAATACTCTCAAAACTGTATATGGCAAGGACAGAACTAAATGCTCAAGGACATGGTTCAGTGGTGGTCTTGGCAGTATCAGGTTAACGGTTGGACTCAATGATCTGAAAGGTCCTTTCCAGCTGAAATGATTCTATTCTGTTCTATTCTATTCTATTCTATTCTATTCTATTCTATTCTATTCTATATATATTCACCACAGCTGTCTCAAAACAGCTTTAATGTGCTGAGGATATCTGTGGCCAGAGACATGAAAAATGTTAAAAGAGTCTTGACACTAACACTTCTGCCAGAGATGAATGAGGCAAAGAGAAGAAATGAGGAAGCCCAGTATATTGAGGGGAGATCATTTACTTCCAGGTTTGGAATAAGCTGGAGCTTAACATCTTTATGAGTAGCTGGCTGTTGGCAACCAGTACAAAGCTGATATATCAAGAGTGCCCTAGGATCAAATCTCACATACGAACATTATCTCATTAAAGCAGCTCAGCAGAACCAATGCATGTCAGATTATATCTACAGAGCAAGAATGCAGGTGGTATTTCCTTGGCTCTTCTTCAGTGTCTTAGACACTGATTGAAACCTGCCTATGGTAGGCAAACAAACCCAGCTGAGCAAAGAGCTATCACAGTCCCTCTGAAATCACTAAAATTTTTCTGGCTGGCCAGACTAGCTAACATAATATCTGGCATGAGAAAGCATCCATCATATAAGCAAAGAGCAGGCGTGCCGCTGCTCAGAGACAGATGGGATCCATACCCCTGCAGATCGTGAAAGTCCTTTTTCAACAATAATTTGTCGAGATGAGTTCACTTAACTGACAGTGCATCGGACCAGATGACTGGCGACCTAACAGCAGTCCCCTGCACCATCCCTGCTGCCAGCTCAGCAGGTGCAGATGCAGCAGGACCACTCTAAGAGGGGAGGCGGGGAGCATATCTGGAGCCCATGGGTCCAGCTGCAGGGCTGTGGGGAAAGATATTGGTAGGCTGCAGGGCTCCTCACTCCCTCTACATCCAGGCAGGGAGCGGGATGCTGCTGACTCGGGGATCCACAGGCAGCTCTGGGTGGCTTAGCAGGGGTTTGTAATCTAAATCTCACGGCGTTTGTTTTGCCCACACAGCAAGGCAGCAATAAATAGACATACTAAAAATAATGAGCCATGAATTCATCCTGTTTCTGTATCCTGTCTCACAAGGTGGGGCAGGAGAAAGGATGTGACGGGAGGGCATGGTCACAGGCGTGCAACTGGCTTGGCAAGGGCACAGAGAGCAAACACACTCACCAGTGTGCACAAAGGCTGTCCCAGTGATGGGGAGGGTCAGCTGCTAACAACACTGATCCCAGAGTGTACCAAGTTAGTCAAGGATCAGACAAAACCCCGATGTTCCATCTAATCTATACTCATTTAAAGAATGCTTCAGTGCGATTTTGGCAATGAATGCAATAAGCTGAATTTTGAGGAAGGACACTGTAAAAAGACTCTTTTATTGGTCAGATTTTTATAACAGAGATATTAAATACAGAGTTAAATACAGATGATTCAAAATAAGTTTGGCCAGTGATCAATAAATACTATCAGTTAACATTAAACAAAGGCTAATTTATGTAATGGTTAGCATGGCTTGTGCAATGCTCCAAACAAATGAACAGAAGTCTGAATACAGCTGCCTTTTAAATCCATGCCCTAGATAGAAGGCAGACACAGGGGATTTTGTGATTTGATCATGCAGAAGAATAGTCAGCTTTTGGCAATTGGATGATACGTTGTTGATTATGTGCACAATTTGTTGAATGTTTGAGGTGTCCGGGGAGGGGACAGTTTCCAAGTCATTTAGAATACATATTGAATTCGTATTAGAGAAAATACACAGGAGAAGAAAGACCAGCAAAAAGAGCACAGACAAGAAGACATCCTGATGAGGAATCTGGACTTTCAGTTTCAGAGCAGATTAGAAGTGCTTGTACCCTATCAAATGAGAGTCTCTAGAGAGAGATTTTAAAATATGTGGGGGACAGACTGGTTTCAATGGAGCCACCTCTAGCACACAAAAGACCTGCAAGCATATTTAGATTTTAACTTCACTCTTATACAATCAGACATTGTATCCCATCCCATAAACCCAGAGATGCAGTGCCGTGGTAACCTTCCCTTTCCTAAGGCAACCCTGTTTGTCTTGCATAATCCATCTCTACACACCTGAGTATCTATGAAGATTTAACTGCTTTTTGGGACTACTATAAGCTACAGCAGCTGCCAAAAGCACCCAGGAAGGCTGCTGCAACAGAGACCCCTACAGCATCTACACATCCAGCCATCCTCCCCTGTGCGAGGAGATGGTGTGTGAGGATGGAAAGTGGGAAAGGAGAGGGCTCTTGTGTGAGTTACAGCACGGCCACCGCAGCAGCTCTGTAGCAGCAGTGAGGTGGTGCACAGCTGCCCAAAAGCAAGGTTGGAAACCTGGGCAGAAGAAGACAAGAAAATGTTTGAGCACTAAATGAAAAACCCAAGGAGCTGCGGCCTCTCCAAGAAGTTTGCCTTGATAAGTGTAAGGAATAAGGACATTGCACATCTTTACTTTGCATTTTGTGTTGAGTGCAATGGCCAATGTACACAGCAATATGCTGACAGGTGAGATCAGTAAAACAGATGCAAAAATAGGTGTGCTTTGAATCATATCTTATCATGCAGTGCAATCTGATAAGAGAGCCAGAGAAATCTTTGTTTCCAATGACTTCAGCTACAAAGGATTTGAGCAGAGATGCTTCATATGGAATATTTCAGAAGGGGAGAAAAGTAGGGTGGAGCTCTATGACATTTCTTTGCCTATCAAAACATAATCGGGATTGCATCACAAGGTTGGGACCGTACAACGGATGAATCTGAAGGATTTTATGCCAAAAGAAGAGTAGGCAAACTTGTGCTGTTCTTTGTAATCCCACACGGAAACTCTCATAATTTTGGAAGAATAGAGCTTGACACAGTGTCTCTGCTAGGGCTGCTGCTATGAAGAATTGTGCTCCTTCCCTGCCCCATGTGTAAAACCGACAAGATGCTTTTCTTTAATTTGGCATTGGCTTCCCATTCTGACTTTCCTCCTTTCCACATTTAAGTGGAATTTCCCTCCTAATAGGAAATCAGTAGAAAATCTCTCAACAGCTGGAAAAAATAATAAAAGATCAGGATTAGAAAATTTGAATGTGTGGAAGACTAAACTCTCCTTGAATCTGACTGCTAACAAAAACTTAACTTGCAAGTGCCTTCACATCCTGTTCTTGCAATGTAAGTAGGACACGGACAATACAACAATGGCCATATGAAGAACGGAATTCTAGTTCAGAAAAGTGTTTCACGTTTTGAAGTTTGACTTTATTTTAAGCTGGATAAAAGCAAAAAAAGTCAGATTTCTTCCTAGTAAAATTCCAAAGCATTTTCCAAGCTGTTTGGTTTCAATATAATATACTTTTTAAAAAGCTGTTCCAAAAGACAATGAAAACATTAAGTTTTTTTCCATTTTTAAAAAGTTCTTGTGTACTCTGTTCCCTTTATAAACCATTTTGTTGCAATTGCATATTTCAGAACAATGTTATTCCATGAAGTCCCTCCAGTGAGCTATAAGCAAATCTTCTGCCTCTCTTCTCATTGCTCTAGATCACCCCAAACTGTAGCTCTCTGCAATTAGAGAGGGGGAAAAAGAGATTAATTCTTACAGTAATTTTAACATGCACTTAATTTTTTACTTACTTACTAATTACTTTTCTTAGTAAATCTCAGTATGGTATTTTGAATATTCAGGATGGCTGAATCATGAACACATAATTCAAGTTTCTGCCACACAAAGAAGCTACTGCATTGGCAGCCCTGGAGGCAGAAGAATGAGAATCAGAGCTGCCACTGAATGCTCCCAGTTGGGCTGCAGCACATCCATTTCCCAGCCAGAAACAAAGGAGCAAATCCCTGCCACAGCCACAAGAGCCCCGCATGGTACAGAGGCTTTCAGACCCTCTCCACGCCACAGCAGACAGCAGCTCCATAGATAGTGAGGTGTGGTGCTGAGCAATGTGCAGCTGGTAGAAATTATTTATGGACAATTTAGCAAATTAGGCTAACAGTTCACATGAATTCACTCACGGTGGTTGGTGCAGTAGGGGGGCCAGGATGGGGGCTTTCCCTACTGGACTGGGGAGCCCAGGCCAGCAGCCAGCTAAGCAGGATGGTGCCTTGCAAGGGGCTCCACTGACCTCAGAGGGCTTGCAGGGGCAAACAGAGTTATCTAAACATCCACGTTTGGCAAGATTAGCACCTGTGATGATAATACACTTTGCCAATACAGTGTTGGTGGCTTTATATTTGCCAGTGGGGTTGGATCTGCAGGTGTTCCGTCATGCGCACCTTTGAGATTTGGCTAGTGTCAATGGAAGAATAGGAAATAGATTCATCCCTTAAAGTATTTCAAAATAATAAAACATATGTCTATAAAACTGAAATAGGAATATCCGATTTCTATTTAAAACATGCCTTGCCTTTAGACAGAGAATGCTCTAAATGACTAAAGGATGTGGGGTCCAGTGCTACGTCCCAGCCCCTGGGCAGGAGTCGGGATGCCTGCCCGCTCCCAGCAGCGTGGCTGGCTGAGGCGAGAGTGGCCAACTGCTAAATACAAACCTTTTGTTCGCAACACATTTCCCCATGTTACAATGGTAAGCATGTAATCTACTTAGAGATTTCAGTGATCTCATACAGGATTTTAAATGGGCTGGGCTGTAGGAAGACTATGACCAATGAAGTGTTTACTTTAGCCTATCTAATGGATTGCACATCCCTGTGAGGTAATCCAGTTTGAGTAAAATCCAGCTGGCTCAAATCTCTCCTCCACTAATGAATTCAGTTAATATGTAAAATGAGTAAGGTGAGATGGAGTAATGCTAGGAAAAAAAAAGAAAAAGAGGTTCAACACCAGTGGTAACAGAACTAGCTAAATAACAGTGGCCCAGTAACAGGTTTTATAATGTTTGTAGAACTCATTATATAAAGTATTCGATTTCATCACTTGCTTTTACAAAATTGCCTAAGTGGTTAATAATATTTTTCCCAAGGACTTGGGCTTTGGCAGGAAAGGACACTGTCTTGTCACTGGCCACAGCCTCCTCCCCACAGCTTGGAAAATGGAATAAATTTAGGCTGTTTGCAATATTCATTCCGCAGAGAGTAGCTGGGCTGTGCTGGCTGGCAGTACTGAGGGTGCACAGAAGGAAGCCCAGGTGCCAGTCCCATCTTTGCTCTGTGTGGTCGCGTTTGCCCACCCATCCTAGTGAGTTGCATGGGAGCATTATGCTGTGTCCCATACCATCATGCTGCTGTTTGACCCTGAATGATTTGCTATTTCCCACATTGGTCTCCAAATCAAATATAAGAATCAATTTGTATCATTATTTGTCCTGAAGAAAGAGCTATGCTGGGAATAAACTAATTTTCAAAAATATAAGTTCTGGAGCTTCAGTTTGCAAGCCCACCCCTTTTCAAACCTAGGTTCACTGCCTCAGACAAACAATTCCACAATACAGCACGCTGAGCCAGGAGCTGCCTAAAACTACCGCACTGAAATCACTGAGGATAACAACGTACCTGAACTTCCATCCCCCCTCCATGGCTTACATGTTTGCTTCAAGATTCATTTTTAATTCCACCATCCCTAAAGAAATGAGAACTCTTCTGAGGTAAGGCATCTAATGCAGAACTGATTTTTTAGGTGGGGTGATTTTCTCCTAAGCAGTATATAGGATAAAAAACAGCCCTTGTCTAGGAAAGTTTGCCCTTCCAACAAACAATCCAGTAGGAGATAAGAAAAAGTGTTTTGCTGTTCTTATTCTTGAGGTTATTGAATATTTTCCACTTTGAAAAGATACAATTTACAAAAAGCAGATGAAATATATACTAATATGTATACCAATAGGTATCTGTTATACTGAATGAGAAACAACGACAGCACAGTCAGCCGTTACACTTAGTTGACAACTGATGCTTATCTACAACAAAGTTGCCAGAGTCCTTACTCAGTTGGTTCTCCTATTGACTTCCAAAAAGGCAATCCTTCAGCTACTCCCCTCATGATACTGTAAGCACCATGGTCAGAAGCGAAGGATAAGCATGCAGTTCAGGTCCCTGATCTTGTTATATAGGTATCAAGACAGACATGCTGACAGTTCATGGACCTTTCATCAGGAGACCTGACTGAATCAGGCTGGCCAGAAGCACAGACAGATGGCCACCTGGGACTGGCACATCCTTACAAACAGCTTATGGGATCCACAGGAAAGTGGAATGCTTCTCTGATTATTTTAATTAAGGAAGAATCTCTAACAATTTCCTTTCTATTATTCTGTGCAAAACCTATGTCTTCTTTTTTGAGCATTTTTTAAGTTACTAGCAATTTTCTGCTCTGCTTTAAGTGGTAGAAACCACTTTTCAACACCAAAGCAGTACATAAGTCAAACTCTCACCCTAAATCAAGAGGAGGAGACCCCTGTGGGAGTTCAGGTATGCATCCCCTGCTGGCAAAGCAGTGACTTCTTCCCAGGGTCTAGCAAAACAGGTCAGAGGTCTGATCCCATTAATGCCTCTATAGGCCTTGAACAACTTCTTTTGCTCTTGTAAATGAAGATCTCCTGCTTTCTGCAGCACAGATTCTCTGAGGAATAATATTACTGCATCCTGCTGGTTAGACTACCTACCCCTGCTGTTACAGATCTGGCTCCTCTCTGAATACACCTTCCCTCTATCACAGCTTCTGTCACAGTCCTGCTGCTCTGTGCAGAACAAACTATACAGCTGCCACAGCATTGCCAGTTCAACACCCCAGCTTTAGCCCGCCAAACCCACCTGGCAGTGGAGGGAAAACAGATGTGATTAAAATCAAGTCATCACACTCCTCATACTGCCTCACTTTCTTCCTTAAATTGTCTCTGCACTGAAGCTGACAAAATATTGACAGGCATTAGACATCTGGCATGCAGAGTTCTGCCAGTTTATTGTGTAGTCTTATATATGATTCTATATGTCTAGATGACAAAAATGAAGATACAACCATGATATATGCTAAAACTGTGCTATCTCCATCTAGCCACAATAAAGTCACAGTGGCATGTGCTTTAGCTCCTGATGGCAGCATGTGCACCTAGGGCTGAATGGTTATTTTTACTTTGGGTACTAGTATATGTCAAAATGTGTCACCATCTCTCCACTGCCTTGGTTACCCACAAGAATGGGCTCAAACTTGAAAAGGCCATAATCACATCTGTTGCCTACTATGCCTTGTACCTCTTCCAACTCTTGGAGTTAGTCACTACATATAATTTGAGAGGAGGAAAAAGATCTTCAGCCCTTTATTATGGGTATGTTCAGTGCCATGTACGAGGCTGGAGCATCTCAGCACTGCTGCAGTATGAGCAAAGAGGGATTAATTAAGAGGCTCAGAACATGGTCATGAACAAAACAACAATGTGGGTTTGGAAATACTGTCCATAAGCAGAACACAAACAAACAAACAAAACCTTTTCCTTCTGTGAGACATCTATTTTGTTTCATTTACATCTCTCAAAAAATACCAGGGTCTTGGATTTGCTATTCAGGATGCTTCCCATTGACAGCCAAGCTGAGAAGACTGCTTTCAATTTAATGATCGTGGGAGTGAGGGTAGTAGAGGTCTTCAGTGTCCACTCACTCTCCTTTATGATTTGTGTTTTAAGGAGGTGGATGGAGGCCAAAATACAACTGAGGGGACTGTCCCAAGCTCTGCTAGTTTACAGAGACTGGGCAAGAAAGGCTGTAACAGCACAGTCACCACTCACACCATGACAGTCTACATATCACCACGTTTTTGCTGCTTTCTGAATTCCCAGGTTGTACTATAAGTTCCTGTCATGGTTTTAGCTGGGATAGTTAATTTTCTTCACTGTAGCTAGTATAGTGCTGTGTTTTAGACTTAGTATGAAAATAATGTGATAACACACTGATGGTTTAGTTGTTGCTAGGTAGTGCTTACACTAGTCAAGGACTTTTGCAGCTTCCCATGCTCTGCCGGGTGCACAAGAAGCCGGGAGGGGAGGGGATACAACCAAGAGAGCTGATCTGAATTGGCCAAAGGGTATTCCATATCATGTGACGTCATGCCCAGTATATTAACTGGGGGGAATTGGCCGGGGGAAGCAGCGATCGCGGCTCGGGGACCGGCAGCGTCGGTCAGCGGGTGGTGAGCGGTTGCAGCACTTGTTGTTTAGTTTTGGTTTTGGTTGGGTTTTTTTCCCTCTTTCCCTTCTTCCAAGGTTTCATATCTCACTCACTCATTATTTTCCTTTTCATTATTATTATTACTATTATTATTGCTGTTATTAAACTGTTCTTATCTCAACCCATGAGTTTTCTTACTTTGGCCCTTCCGATTCTCTCCCCCATCCCGCAGGGGTAGGGGGAGTGAGCGAGCAGCTGTGTGGGGCTTAGTTGCTGACTGGGGCTAAACCACAACAGTTCCATATTAAGAATTATAGCAAGGGGATATAGGATGTCCTAACTGTAGAAAATAAATATACAGAATGTATGCAATGCAACCCAAAATACAGATCATATTTTTCCTACCATACAGATAAACCAGGTTTGAAGTTCAAACTTTACAGCCCTCAAGCCTAGTTTTTTATAATAAGAGCAGAGAAGTAGGTACTTATGAAGATTCTGATCTGGAAACAGTCCTCCTAACAATTTCTTTTAATTGGACATAGTGTTGCTAGTAATAGGATGAAATGCCAAAAGGAATGATGAGCAGGGTCCCAAGAATTCTGAAATGAATAAATCTGTGCTACACAGCAACTAAATCCATGAGGTATCTTTGCCAAGAAAATAGTCTACTGTAAAGTTTTACTGCTTTGTCCAGTAGTAAGTTTTTAATGCCTTAAGAGGAAGAATTGTGCTACTTTCCCACAAAGTTATTTATTATACAGCATAATAATTCTTAGTGTTATGGAAAATGTTTATGTGCATCAGGTAAGACTTTCATTTATTGCAATACTTGATAAAACTTTTCACAATACAACATGTCAGCTATTTCAATATGAATATGAGAAAAAAGTTCTGTATAGAGCTTCAAAGATTTGAAAGACTTCAGAAGAAACTTGGAGTCTGAAGTTGACATAAAGAGGAAAAAAGATCAGAAGTAACATATATCATTAATTATAAGAAATCTATCATTTAACGAAATAACATTACAAAAAGATTAAAATATTGATCTGAAATCCAGTAAAACTAATATCAAATTCATATCACTAGTTCATTATTATGAAAATAATCGGCATCCTCAGTAGATTCACATTCAGCCAGGCAATACCAGCACAGTGGGTCACTTCCCTTTAGTAACAGGCTCACTACTCTCTTCACTAGTTAATTACACAGAGAAGTCCTCAGCTTCACCAAAAAAACCCCTCCCATCTTCTATAATGTTTCTTCAGAATCACAGAATCATAGAATCATTAAGGTTGGAAAAGATCTCTAGGATCATCAAGTCCAACCATCAACCCAACACTGCCATGTCCACTAAACCATGTCCCAAAATAGAATCAGAGAATCATTAAGGCTGGAAAGAAGAAGCCAAGTCTTTCATACCTAAAGACAGGCATTTTGATTGTAAAAGCATTGCTTATTTTCTGTCCTAGTTCTGGGTAAGTTTTGACCGTTTTTATTATAGAAAGAAGTATTAACTCCTTGTTTACCTCCTCAACCATATTTACTAAACCTTCATGAATAATAGACTGTTCAGTAAAAAATTTGTCTTCATGTATGTGACTAACTTGGCTGAAAGCATCCGTATAGTACTCTTACTAAAAATACTAAAAGGTTTAACTAATTGTAGAGTTTGCTTGAGATCCAGAACTCAAAAATTAGTCATAGATTTATGAAAATATTCCACCACCCTTGGGGAAAACACAGAAAAAGCACATGATCATCATTAAAAAAGTTTTCTATTTCTGCCCTCTTCCTACACAAGACTACATTGTTTTAAGTGTGAGGACTAGTCTTCCTAGTTCCTACCTGTTTTATTTTTTTCCTGAATATCATTTGTTCTTTTCCTTGTGACCATGTCTCTGGGTCTGACAACTCCTGTTCTTGTTTTGTCCGTCATTCCTGTGCACATTATACCCACAGCAGTTCTTCAGTTTATGACCTTTTGTTATAACCTTACAGGCAGCCTCAAGTCACCTTCAGTCTGCAAGCTATTAACTTTTTCAAATATGTGCTCACATGTTAAATCCTTCAAAACTTTCTGGGTATTTGACTGAAGAAAATTCAGAAAAGAGTAGTAGCAGTACAGCTAGCTGCTGCTTCCAGCTACAGTGGCTGCACCTTAAAAAAGTTGCCCCTTTCACTTGTGAACATGACTTTTTGCTGCTGGCCACAGATCCAGAGCCCGAGCTGGGGCAGGGAAGCACTGCAGAGCTGTCTGCACCACCTAGCACATTGGGGAAGATGTGGCTTCTCTTCATTTCCCCTTAAAGGACCTTGTGTTTACGACAATGACTTCCTCAACACTGCGAAGTTGAAAATGGTGGCTGTGGCGAGCCATTCTGTCACAAGCAGAGAGAGGGAGAAAAAATCTGCAGAACTTATAGCTAACACCAATTTTTAAAAATAAAATATATACAGTATTTTATGTACGTAATTTTCATAAGCACAACAAAATTGGTTGTTTCTCCACTTAAGCATCTAACAGGCTTATGCATGAGAGCAGTATCTATATGTGTCAAAAAGGTTAAAAAAATTGTAGATTTACTTGCTTGAGAATGTTTTCTGTAAGAAATAATAATAAGGACCTCTTCTTACATCCTCCTCTATTCAAGCATCACAGAGCAGCTGAGACTAGAAGGCACCTCTTGCAACCATCTAGCCCAATCCCTTGCTAAAAGCAGGGTCACATAGAGCAGGCTGCCCAGGGCCATATCCAGTCAGGGTTTGAGCATCTTTAAAGACGGAGACTCCGTAACTTCTCTGGGCAAGTTGTTGCAGTGTTTGTCCACCTTTAGATTAAAAGAGCTATTTTCCTATGTTTAAATGGAATTTCCTGCATTTCAGTTCATGCCTATTGCCTCTTTTCCTTTCACTGGGCACCACTGAACCAGCCTGGCTCTGTGTTCTTTATTCCCCCATCTGGTTTTTATACACATTGATAAAATCCCTCTTGAGTCTTTTCTTCTCCAAACTGAACAGCCCCATCTCTGCCAGCCTTGCCTTGTACATCAGATGCTCTAATTCCTTACTCACCTTCATGGCCCTTTGTTGGACTCACTCATGTAGGTGCATGCCTGTCATATGCTCAGGAGTCCTAGGCTGGACACACCACTCCAGATGCAACATCTTATCATACTTTGGCCTACAACAACTTTTCATATACAATTCCAGGTCTCATTAAGAGGTCAGTTTGAATGGAAAGATACAGATTTTATGTTATTGAACTGATTTTAAGTATCAGAACTGCAGAAACTAACCACATAAGCCCTAGGCAATCATTAGAAGATGAGTCAAAGGCATGCCTATCTGCCAAATACAAGAGGGCCAGGAGTGAGTCTGAGCACTGGCGGCATGATTGTCTATGCTGATTAACTGCTGGCTCACACACTGGCTCTGCTCAGAGCTCCTCCAGCCAGCTCCCTCCAAAGCAGTACTTGGATGTGAGTAGGGAGATGGCTGACTGTAAGGACCACTCCCAAAAGACAAGTCAAGTAAAATGGTACTTCAGAGACACCAAGCAACTGTGTTAGCTCTTCAGCAGGGGACTCTTGGGTTCAGTACCATTGGCAGCACAATTCATAGTGCTGCTGGGATATTTGTTCACATCCAGTCTTTGCTAGTTTCAACTTGGAAGCAGAGGGGGAAACTCAAAAACAGCCAAAATGATGCTACAAAATCTGATATGGGCTGTCAAACACACCTGACAGACAAGGAGTAAAGAAGCTCGTTCTTCTGAATTTAGCCTAGACATGATTAGCATGACTCACACATAATTTCTTACCAACTACTCAAGGAGATTAAATTTAATTAATTGCTGATTAATAATTACTGTTTTATAACTAATCATATTTGTTCTCAGAGGAAATTAAAAATGGTCAGACTCTTCATTATTCATTTTTATATGCCCAGATGTCCAGGGTAAAATGATCTAGACACAGACCACTAGGTATTTTTAGAACAATGTGTCTTAACAATGTAAGACAGGCATGGCATATAGCTTTTAAAAGATCCTTCACCCAGTTGTTGATTTTTCAAGATGTTGTATACTAAGAGGCTGGAATCAAAATAATGCTGCTGTAACTCCACCCATAAGTGACAACATTTACAAATTCCTTTTTCTAAATATGTTTTCAGATAGTAGCTCGGTTCTGGTTATCACATCCCACACCCCAAGGAAAACCGTTGCTTTCTACCATTGAGAAAGGCTGGGAGAAATGTTAACAGTGTCAAGACTCTGCAAAAGCAGCAGGTGTGAACTAAATTAAACAGGAAGAATTCTGGTGAACATGAATTTTGATGGGGGAGGGAAGAGAGAAAGGGAGAGAAAACCTTTTCCTGATCCCTGCAAGAAAGGAGGTGATATTTTTGTAACTAGAAAACACATATTCACAGAACTGCCATTTCTTTTAAGCCAATTGCTGTATGAGTCTGCAATTGAAGGCTCAAGTTTCAAACAGTGCCAGTGTCAGCAAGCTCCTCATCCAAAGAAGCAGTGACTTTGAATCCTCAAACAGTCAGAATACAGGTACGACACAGAGATACTTTTGGTGGCATTTCAAAGAAAGTTTGGGATCTCACTGTGGTGTAAATGCATCTTCCATGTAGGGAAAACAGGAGGAGCAGTGCTGGAGATTCACAACATGATGGTTCTCAAGATACAAGTATGTTCTAAGTAGACATAATTTCTACATCTATTGAAGCAACAGTTTACCACCCCAGCGGCCAGTTGATTGATTGAATCATTCTTTCTTTCTCTATTGTACCTCATCCCTTTCACAGGAGACAGTAGGACACCATTCAGGCTTGCAATATTTCTCTTTCCTTTTTCCTTGTTTGCATTCCTGAACATAACTGCAAGTTTCTGCTTTATATATGTTCCATCCAAGGAACAATCACTAAGGACATGCCATTATCATGCTGTGGACTGGGGGTCAAAAAATTCACACATCAAATAACCCTCTCAAAACCAAGGTACTTTAATCATCTCCAATCAAACATCCATGAAGAGGAGGAGGCTTCGGCATCCATCCAGCGAGGAGAAAGGTCACTATTTGAGACTGTGCCTATTCCATCTATTGGGCATCAAGGACTAAAAATGTGCGTGGGTGAGGATATCAGAAGTTCAGTTTGCATTCAGGAGGCAAATGCCCTGAATTGTCTACATTCATAAACAGCAGTATTTTAGAAATGGCCTAAAACCCAAGAAAACATTCAGGCCAGGATATGAAGAAGGGCACTGCATGGTGTCATAAATGGTCAGCTAGCTCTAGGAGCTGAGCAAACACTCGCTTTTTCAGTGAGACTTTGCACTAAATATACCCAGCCAGTAAAAAGGCTCTGATGATTTTATTTGAAACAGGACACAGACTCCCCAACTAGCACATCTGCAAAACTTAAGAAGTGGAGCCTTTGAAGAGCTGCAAATGCCAAGGAAATGGAGATTTTGAGACAAATTTCTGTGAACCAGCAATGGAGAACAAGACTTAGGAAATAGCAATAGGAAATGAAAAATAAAAATTAAAGGGGTATGGTGAAGATGAAGAAAGTTTGCAAGAATGAGAGCTGAAATCCTGCCTTTTCTGCAGGCCAGAGGACTTAGGTCATTGGCTTCAGCTGAGCCAAGGAGTTCGCTGAAGGAACGCTGGAGCTGTTAGGAGTCCAGGCAAGACTACTTAGTGGAAGAAAAGATTTGAGGTAAAACTAAAAGATATAGTGTGTTAAAAACCCCAAGGAAAGCAAAAGTATTTTGAGCCAGAGCAAAGTTCAGCTGTGCTGAGGTTTTTAGGACTAAGAATACAAAACCACTGTTGCTGGCTAAAAACTAATAAAACTATTATCTCTATAATCTGCTGTCCTGCTGACATACTAGTGGGAGCTGAGGAAGAAGATCCCTGGAGCCTTTTGTTTTCCGGGGAGATACACACAACCAGTGTATGCTAACATATTTCTACCTAGAATAAATACTTGGGAAAGGCGGTGACTTGAGAATATTTCTGAAGAGCAAGTTAGCAGTTGTGTCAGTGAGAAACAGCTTGGGAAACACCATAACTCTGGGACAAGAAGCAGTTGTGCCTGAGTGGTGGCTGGCTATACACTGCTTTGGCACATTTGGACAAGCAGTTATGCAGAGGTGAACCGGGAGATTAGACTAAGGGGAAGACTGATGTATGCTGTAGTGAGTATCACCACTGACACTGCTGAAGGACCTGAGCATTGTGAACAGGAGTGGGTAACACACTTGACTCCTGGAAGACGAAGAGCAGTAGCACATTTTTGAATAGTCACCAATCTGCAGAGGAAGGAGAGAAATTTCAGAAGAATTTTATACCAACTTATAAATGTGTTTCATAGATTTATGAATAACAACAAAAAATGAAACAAAATCACTGCAAAGCCTGGGTGACTTGGCAACCTTGAGAAGTTTCTCATGTGAGTATTTTAGACCTTTTCTTTCAGCATGAAACATGATTTCTGCTGAATCTTTGCCCATTTCTTTGCTAAGCCAATTTCCCCAGAAAAAAGTAGGGGATTTAGCTCTATTCTCCAAATCAGTCACCATGGATTTTGAAAATATTTTGAAAATATTTTTTCTTTTTCTTTTCTTTTTCCTCCCTATTAGGAAGAAGGAAATGCAAATATAACAATCTACTTGGGTGTATGTTGAGTGAATAGAATAACATCAGAAGAAAGTACTTGATCATTCATTGTATTTCTACAGTACTAAAAAAACTCAAAACAAGCAAAAAGGTCAATAACTTATAATAAGATGCCAGTAACAAACGTAAGCTTGAGCTGAGCAACAGGAAGATCTGACCAGAAAGAGATGGATGCCCAAAGCATTGCATTGATATAATAAGAACATAATAATAATAATTAATAATAATAATAATAACAGCAACAGCAACAACAACAACAACAATAACATCAGAAAAAACTCTCTGTGATAGCATAAATTTTTTACCAGGTATGCGTTACGTTTTTTGTTAGATTCATGTACTATTTGTGGCACAGAGGTTCTCAGATTCTACCTCAGAGATTTTATGACATAGTGTAAGTATGTACTAATTCTTGTGCTAATTATCAGACATAGATCATATTCATTCTTATTCCTTTTGTAATTCTCATGTCAGAAATTTACAACAGATTATTTTCCACTTTATTGATCACTATCTCTGATGCATTATGGAACATTAATTCATTTTATGAAGTTACTGTGGTTTGGCTAAGAGAGAGAAAGTGTTTTTTTATGGCATCTATAAACCATTTTCCTCTCTATTTAACAAAGAGATTTACTGGAATTTGCACTGAAGGAAAAACATGCCAAGCTAGAAGATAGATGGTTGGCATAGTGCTCTATATATATGTTGATGCAGGAAGATTGTTCTTTTTTGAAGGGTGTAGCTCACATAACAGGAAAAAAAGAAAGGAAAAAAGTATCCTTTGAGGAAATCTCAGAGGTTTAACTTAGAAGAGTCTGCTATTAACCATTCCATGTTTGACATGACTAAAAATAGCATTTTGCTTTTTATCTGCATGTACCCCACCTTTTGTTCCCAGAGGCTCCTCTGGGCAGACTTTGTCAGAGCAACCAGTATAGTGGTACCCACAAGGGGTACCTTGCTAGGCAGCAGTGGTGGAGCCCAAGAGCTGCAGCCAGGCTGGGAGCTGGGACAGGCTTAATTGGTACATGGTTTGCAAGAAGACTTAGGGAAAGAAGGGAGATGAGCAGTGCAGCTTTACTTCTGGAGTGGGAGAGGTTGCAAAATGGGAGTCTGTAGGATCCGGGGACTAAGGGTCTGGGTCAAGTAAGAGAGTTAATCAAATGGCCTGATTTCTTCCTGCTCTTGCTCTAACAACTTCCAGCAGCTTGCTTGCTTTCTAATAAACTGTACAGAGTCTCTCCTAGGTCTTGAGGAGGCCTGCTTGTTCTGTAGGCATCTCTGAGGCTTGGGTCTGGCTTGCTCTTTGACACAAACAGGCCTTTACAACCGCTGCAGTGTGTCCTGGCCTCCCCCAGCTCCTTTCCCCACAGCTGAGCATGCTCAGGTGTCACAGCAGGCACCAGTTCCTCCCAGTGGTTTTATGTGACTTCATGAAGTGGAGCCAAAACAGGGGAAATGCAGCAGCCAGCTGCCCTGCTGCTCAGCTGCACCCTTTTAATGAAAGCTACCACACATTACACATCAAAACCAGTTATGATATTTAATTCATTGTGTTGACCCTGAAGTGTGGTGTATTTCCAGTATACCAAAGACCCAAAGAAATGATACAACTGAAACTAAGCAACCACTACAGCAAACTCAAACCAAGCAAAAAAACCCAAACCACTCAGAGACTATTTCTTCAAAAAATGGCCATGCCCTATCTGATTTCTCGATCGTAATCCTCAAAGAAGACCACTTGTACAAGCATCCCCGGAACTAAAATCCTTACTGAAAATTAAGGACTTAAGAGAGACATTAGACCCATTATGACCTTCCTGATGTTCCCTCCCTGCTGTACAGGGGTTAACAGCTCTTGCCTCCCTGTATTGCTCCAGATGCAACTGCACATTTATCTACTCAGTTAATGTAATTAAATATAAGTAAAAGCAGTCCTGTAGAGCCTGCATTTAGCCTGGATTTATATCAGCTCAAAAGTCTTTCCTTGTCCCTCCTGGCTATTTGCGGCTATGGGTCTGTGAGCAGCAGAGCCAATCTAACAGGTTGCCGCTGTAAGGGAAGGGCTTGCTTTGCCCTCCCTGCTCCTAGCTGGGACTCCTCAGACCCTTCCATAAGCAGAATAAAGCAAGATGAGGTTTGTTTTGTTTTTTTTTTAATTGTTGAATTTAATTGCTTGGGGAGAAGTTGGCACAAGGTAATAGGAGAGAGAGAGCAGTGCTCTTGGGGCCAGTGAGCTCCTGAGTTGTCTTATCCCACTTCACAATAGGCTGCCATTAGCCTCCTGGTCAGATGAAGGATATTTCTCTACATATACTTCAGACGAGATGTGAGGGTGATCAACATGCTGTATAAGACACTGTCAAGGTAAGTTGTGATCTGAAATCCTCAGATCAAGAGCAAGTGTCCAGAAGATGCTCTTTAGACAAACATGTCCTTAACACACAAAAATTCTGTGGTATGCAAAAGGTAAAGCTACGTGAGCTCATGATCCTTTCTGGCCCTTTAATGGTCCCTTCTGGCCTTTTAAAAACGTAAGAAAACAGGATAAATAAGTAAATAACTTAAAAACAGCCCATTGCTAGGATTCAGGATTTTGGTTTGGACTTAAATCTAATTTTAAAGTATCCTTCCTCTCCCTGCCAAGTCTTTTAGACTGAAATCACAGAAAAATTGATCCAGAGGTATGGGCTTCAAGAAAAAGAAAAAGAAGCCTTTACTCACTGACTTAGAAGAGACAAACGGGCAAGTACCTTAAACTATGTTTCAGTGAGAAGTTGCTGTCCTATCACTGCTTTTTTCTTCCCCTCGATCCTAAACAGCTATTGGAAACCTTTTGAGTTTAGATATTGCATCAACAGTGGGTAAATAGAGCAGCTCTTTGGTCCTGGCATGGGACCAGGATGAGGTCAGATTTGCTACAATAACAAAAACTGACAGAATTTAGAAAATGATTTAACAGTGGCAACTGTATAACTGCTGACACTGGCTGACTGCATGCAAAGGCAGCTGTACCGTAAGAGTCAGGGCATTTATTTTCTTGCTCTTTGGCATTCTCTTTCTTCAACTCTTTATGCACCACTATTTCTGTGGGAGATTATTTCAGAACAAACACTCTGGGCTGGAACTGACCACATGACTGAAGTTGCTTCATTCAGGACTTAACTGAAAAATACTTTCTCCTGTAAGGGATGATGTGAAATTGGACTTCAAATTGTCTTCTATCCAGATACACACTGTGAAAAGAATTTTTCAGTCTTAAGCTCTTGCCTTCATTTTATTCTTGGTTTTACTGCTTTAGCTACTTCCTAGGGTCCAGGTCTAAATATGCTGTTCACGGTGTCAGTAAAAACTCCCACTGTGGCTAGGAAAGTAAGTCTCTTGCACCTCCCTACCTCTGCTGTCCCAACAGGCAAGCACAGTGCTGGCATTGCACTTGGCAATTCCTAGCAGCCTTGTGATTTGAGTTTTATTTTTTCCTTTTTCCATTTGCTTTTTGAATTTTTTGGGATGCTTCAATCCCTCCCAACCCCCAATTTCTGTAGGAGCCAAGATGAACATGCTGTCAGTAGGTATGTATGGGCCTCCAGATGTTTTCAATCGATGTCCTAGCACAGAACTGAGCCTTGAAGCTGAGAGCAGGCAGAACAGAGTGAGTCACTGTGAAAGGGCAGGAGCATGAGGGCAGTTTAAAATAGTTTCTTTCTCCCAAGAGTAGTTCTTTCCTGAGGCCAGCTGCTGCTTCAACCTGAGAAAGGCTGCTAACAGTTCTTTTTCGATTTGGGCTCCGTGTCTTCATACTCCGTATTTATTTGCTGCTCCTCTATGCCCCCAGCTCTAGATTTCAGTATCCCTTTCCTGGATTTTCCCTTTTCTTCTATTCTTTGTTTCCTTATAGGCCTATGCTGTGGCAATGAGAGTGCTTGTATGCGTGGAGATGTGTCCCAGCTGCATGCCAAGCCTGTACCTGGGTGAGATGCAGGTGTGCTCTCCCGCTTCCCCCAGAATGGACCTATTCTGTGCTCTCTCAGGTGAACCCATATGGATTCCAGGAAGGACAAGGACTGCGAGGCATGCTGTATGGACCTAGGGTCCTTGCTGGCCAGAATGTTTGCTGATTGTGGAAGGAAGCAGCTTCCACATGAATCATTGTGACTCTTTGTTCTGAAGTAATTTTCCATACAGGCAAGAGTTGGTAGTCCAGCTGTGCTTGAGTTACATGTTAAATTTACCAATTTAATTAATTGGACATAACTGAAAAAAAATCCACTGTAAACAAGTTTGAGAAAGAGCACCTTGGATTTTCTTCCTGTATTTATGAAGCTCCATCTAGCATACAGTTTGCTCTGTACGTAATTTCCTTATACTGGATTACATCAGCTCATGCCCACATACAATTAATGAACCTGACGCACGATAGCTAATGTTCTGCCAAATGCTGAACTACCCAGACTCAGATAGGTGTGCTATACCCAGGCCACTCCCAACTTCATGTATATGGTGTCTCACGCTGATTTAACTTCAAAATGTTCAAACTCCAGTGTGATCAGGATGAGCGCTTCCCATGCTGGCTGGGGTAAAACCAGCTTAGTCTGCAATACACTTGGCTTAAACCCAGAGAGTTTTTTTTAGGAATCACACTGTAAACCATGACATACACGCTAGCTTTCAGCAAAGAACAGGACTACAGCAAGGTGAATGCCTTTGGAGAAGCAGAGGCTGTTAATCCACAGGTAGCTCCTCGCTACTGGAGGCAGACTGTGTCTGCTAACTAGCTAAAACCTAGGCAGAGCAAAGGCTTGAGGCGGAGAGAGGAGATAGTGACTGCAGTGTTTAATCATGATTACATGGAGGCACCAAGCACAAAGACACGTTCTATCTGCTGGGCTGGTGAGGTGAAGCGTCTGCCTGCATGTGTTGCTGCCTTTTGGTCATGCATGTGAATGCTGGACATGCTCCATCTCTGCCTGCCTGCCCCACTGCGTGGAGCACAGTCATGCCAGTCCCCCACCGGCAACAGGGCAGGCAGCAGGGCTTGGGACACTCTGATATTTCTGATAATCAAGAATGCTAACAGGGGGAAATGGGAGGCACGTGTTTGCCCCTGTGCCATCTGTTTCACAGCAGCAAGCACCCCTGCAATTCTGTAGATCAAATAACTGGTTCACGACTCCTGCTGAGGCTTTGCAATGCAGCAGTGCTCTGCTTCTCCGCCCCAGAGTTTGGCCTTAATGTCTGGCACCCTAGTAACTTCTTGCCTGCCTTCCCACAAGAAGGTGAATGCACATAACCCTGGGCATGGGAGAGCCTGGGGATCCCTAGGAGAGACTGCAGTCTGTGATACTGTTTGGGACCCCAGTATGGGGAATGAAAGGATGGGGTGTAGACTGAGCCCTGATGTGGGGAAAGTGCGCTATGGAGGATCTAGGGAGCCTCCTGCCAGCAGGGAGAGGGGAAGGACAAAGAGAGAGGAGGGCTGCACGCAGGAGAGGGGAGGAGGAGGGACAATAGCCCTGGGGGGCAGCAGTGTGCATACACAGCTCTGCCTTGGAAGGGGCTGCAGACATGAGACTGCCCATGTGGGGCAAGTGGAAATGAGATATATTTAGAGATGCTAGCGCTGGAAGAAGTTTACCTGAAGATGTCTGGGAAAGGGAAGGACTGACTGGGACTTGCACAGCCCCCTGCGAGAGCATAGGCTGGGAAGTCACATCAGGACCTCTTGTATTACAGGACACAGGAGCAGAACATGGCAAGGTGGAAAGATCCCCATCCAGAGGCAAATGCCCCCAAGCCTGGCCAATGGCCCCTGACTGAGTGGCCACAGAGCTGCAGAGCTGAGGAAGAACAGTCCTTGGGGACCTGGGCCCTAGCCATGTCTCAAGGGCTCTGCTTGGAAAAGGGACATTGTGGGAGGGGAGAGCCAAAGCAGCAGTAATATACTCTGCCTCTTCCTAATTAAATCTCACATGCCAATGTGAGACTTCTCCCTGTGCTAGCTTAAGGCTGTGGTTCAGTCGCTCTGTGCTTATTCAGCCAAACATTCAAGCATGTGGTTAACTTTTGGGCACATGATTCATTCCCTGAGACTCCGGTGGGACTAAATCATGTGCTTAACTTTTAATTTGTGCTGAAACACTTTGTTGAACAGGAAGAGGATCTCCTGTGTACTTGAAGTTAAACATTGGAGGGCTTGGCTGGGTCAGGACTAATTCCAGAGTCAGTCCAGTGAAATCAGTACCCCCAGAGTCACTAAAAACAGAGAGAAGGGAGAGAAGAACCTTTTTATGGATCTTTTCCTTTTGGCTGAATCTGTTAATGCCAGAAAAAGTTGGGATACTTCAAAAAAACAAAGCCACACTTGTTTCAACATTATTTATGGGAAAACAGAAACCAGGACAGGAGACTGCCATTAAGCAGCTTCCTATCTTAAAAGACACTGCATAAAAAGGCAGACAATATGGACCCTGGTTTTATTCTCCCATCATTTCAAAATTCTTATAAGTGCTGATATTATAGGTGCTGCTTCATGATGCCAGGGAAAGCAGAATTAGGACTGATCTTCACTATCATCTGCTTTGAGCAATTCATGTTGTTGATCACATAAGCATCCAAATATTTATGTTTTATTTATAAATTAGCCAAGCCATTTCCAGCTCACTTCCTGGTAAAAAGGCAGCATTCAAACCACAGAAATCCCTTGTGTCATGTGTAGTGCTCATTATTCTGGGGAACTTTGACTGATGCCTATTGTATACTGAATGCTTTGTTTCAAGCTTGCAAGCAGTCCTTCTGTGATGCTTCCCTACGATGTTACTGTGACTGTTTAGCAAGCGCTTAAAACCCAGAGCATGTATTTGTAGCAAAAATGAGAATATGTGGCTGTATGTCAAGTGCTATTGAAAATTGCAGCATGCCCCAGTGCTAGGGGGAGGGAATTTCTGCAATTATCAGCAGGAAACTCCTGGAAGCCTGAAATAATAAGACAAATAATAGAAATCTGATTTAGGAATGTAAATATTTTGCTGTTCCAGTATTGGATACCTGCAAATAGTTTAATTTCACAGATTTTTTACAAGTTCCAGAAATATGACTATATATATTTCAGAGTTACTGGCAAGCAGTAGTCAAATACCTCTTGCTCTGGTGTGATGCAACTGCCTGTTTACATAAATTGCAAGACTATTAGTGTGCAAGCCAAGCCAGACAACTTGAGAAAATCCCAGTTAGCAGCCCTTGTGACGTTAATTTTATGCCCCTTAAGAACAACAGGAAATACAGTGGTGTTTTCTACAGGCTGAGTTTTATACAGACCCACTGTGTGCATCACCCGCAGCAGTACAGTCCATGAAAATTTCTGATCTTCATTCCAGCATTCACTCAGCAGTCTGCTTGGAAATCATTGAGCCCTGGGTACGTCCTTTTGCTCTGTATTCAGAAAATATGCTCACTGTAATGCACTCTACGCAAAGTTTTCAGTACCCTTTCCTCTTTTACGGGTGTCTGGGAATCTCACTATATTAATTTGCTGGCATACCCCCTTATCAGCTTCAGAAGTAAACATTAGATGACTGTGTGCGATAATAACTGTGCCTGCTGCCTTTTATTGACTCATTTTAACAGAAGGAATTGCATCATTTGTAAAAACAAGTCACTTTCCCCCCGTTCAGAATTCCCATTTAAAGTTCAATGATTTGTAGTTCACCACTTCCACTTTCATAATTTCGACAAATGCATTAACACTGAATTTTATAATGTGTTGCACAGGGAAATTATAGGACTGTTTCTAGATTGGCAATGGAAACATTCAGTTGTCACAGACTAGCAGAGTGATGCTGACATTAATTTCCAATAGCCAAAGTTACACCCTTCTTTAGAAGAAATGGAGGGATGCTTGCAGCTGTAACCCCAGAAGCTTCAGCTGTGAGAGATGCAGCATTAGACTATACTAATTCTGGCCTCAATTACTTCAATAAAATTATGTCTGGTTTAAATAATTTTGGATCATCTGGTTCCTGGAGATGTCACATCATGGAAAAACTGACAGCAGACTAATTTCTGCAAATACTTTTTTCTTTTCTTCCCTAATCAAGTGGCCTTATATATGGTACTGCAAAGGTAACATGCAGTGAAGAGTGCTCTTTGCCTGCTACATAAATCCAATCTTGTCAATAACTGGATTCAGACTCCACCATCCCTGCCTCCCATTTCTGTTGCCCATATTAGACCTTGAGGTAGACAGTACGATTTGGGGCAAAACTACCTGCAGGAAGAATAGTCAAAGCAAACTTTACCAAATCACCTCAGGTAGCACAAGGGTACGTGGAAGGTAAGAGCATCTGCTTCATTAAGGTTATCC
This sequence comes from Sula dactylatra, assembly GCA_013389905.1. Classification (NCBI taxonomy): domain Eukaryota; kingdom Metazoa; phylum Chordata; class Aves; order Suliformes; family Sulidae; genus Sula; species Sula dactylatra. Next base: position 63,705 of record WEKW01004098.1, read on the forward strand.
AGTTAAGGACATTTTCAGTGTAAACTGCAAAATATATAAAGCAGGGAGTGATAAACAAGGACAGAGATACAAACTTGATAGATGGGGGATAACAGAGATAATGCCAAAGATCGAAAGTCTCCAGACACTAACTGCTGGGCCACTGAGAAATGCTGGGCACAGCTTTGGAGAGGGCCAACCTGGAGTCTGTAATGGGTAAGAAGGGGAACACAGGAGGAACACAAGGAATTGGGATATTTGAGATGGTCCTGTGCGACTATGCAAAATTCATTAAGGAATATTTAAGGGAAAGGGATGGGGGAAGAAGGCAGCGGGGACTGGACGGAGAAGGGTACTAAGGGGCTGGTCACGTGTAAAGCCCTGCTCCTGATCCCTGCAGTCTCTCCTGCCTTCTGATTTAATCCTTTCCTAATTCTCTCGTTGTGTAAGCTCACTCTCTATCCCATTTGTGTGTGAGGGCTGCAAGGACTAGCTGCCAGATACAGGGGGGGCCAGCAGGAGAGGGTTTGGTGCCAGCTGCTGGAGCCACAGCAGGGGTGCAGGTGCCCCAGGTGGTGTCAGACACTGAGCAAATCAGGGTCCCAGTGCCTGCTGGCGAGTGCACGCGCGCTTGTGAACCCAGAGAGCGTTGTGTGTGTGTGCCTGTGTGTCTGTGTCTGTGCATGTCCATGTCCATGTGTCTGTGTCTGCGTCTGTGTGTGTAGTTGAATTTTCACTGCTGACACTTGGCCCTGCACAGGAGCCCACAGTTGCGGTGTCACTGTGAGGTGTAAGACCTGACTGAGTTCCTTATCCTCTCCGTTGGGGGATCGATCTGGAACGTCCAGTCACATCAGCTTTGGCAAACAACCTCAACACCTTGCCAACATGTCCAAGCTCCCTGAGCCTGTTTTCATTCTGTCTTGCCCTGCTTCGTTGCTGTGGCTTTTGCACTTCCAGTGAGGTTCATGCACTGATCATACCATTCTGCAGTGCAATGAGCAGCTGCTCACATTTCTTCTTCTCTTGGTGGCGTGGCTACGTGAAGCAAAAAGCACTGAGTGTTTTCCAACATATTTCTTTGGGATTTAAATTCCACCACGGCAGAAATTAATATAAGACATTGCTACAAAGTCTTGTGCTTTCCAAAAAGCATTCTGCAAGAATAGAGTATTGGGTAACAAGCTGCAGTAAACTCATATGGAGGGCGTTTAGTTTCCTCCTGGATGAACTTTACAGTTGCTGTGTATTTTGGAGCATTATTAAAACAAACATTTTAAAGAGACACTGATGGCATTAGTTTGACTTTTTGTATTTAGCTTTATATTTTTTTGTCTCTAGGCCAGAGTTGTCTGTTACTTCATAAAAAACACATTTTGCTCTGCAAGATCTACCCTCATGCTTTGAACGATGGCATATTGACCATCTTTCTACCAAAACTTTGTATTTTTACTGACTGAATTTTTACACTGAGAGTATAAGAATGAGGTAATGAGTTGTTTAACTCTGACAGCTATCATCAGAATTAAATCCATGGTGCAGATATCGTGGTTACTAACATAATGCATAGCCAGTGCTTCCATACTAACTGTCCTTTTAACAGCATCCAAGGATACAGCTTCAAATTTGGATGCACTTCAGTTACAGAATTAATATTCTTATTCTCTCTGGAGAACTACAGGCCTGCCTCTCCAAGAAAATGCTTGAGATCTCAGAGGAAAACTTTAAGATGATAATGGAGACTTCAAAAGAACTTTGTACAGAGGTAGGAAATAACCATTAACCGTCATCTCCAAAATTCTGTGTATGTTTACTGCTAACTATAAAATTGTTTTCCTGCAGTTTAAAGCTGAATAAAATTCCCAGTGAAGTCAGTCAATAAGTACCAGAGTGTCAAATCCAAAGACTTAAAAGTAGATATTATTTCTTCCTGTCCAGGTCAGAGTATTTTACTTTTAAGATAAGCTGCTTAGGACCTTCATTTTTATTCATAAAATTCCCCAAGGAAAACCTTTCCAAGCACACTTTCGCCTGTTTAATTCTGAGGGAAACGTCATGCATAGCTTAGAGCTGATGCACATTTCCCTTCCTGGTTTCCTGCAAGCCTCTCTGTTCCTTCAGGGATCATTCATGTTGCAGCATATTCTACCCCTTGTTAGTTAATCGCACAGATAATAAGGAAGAATATTCTATCTGAATATATCTATATCTATCTGAATGTGAATCTATCTGAAATGTGAATATCTTATCACCAATTCCAAGCACTCATTGAAGTGTTTGCTACCCAGCAAGGCGCTCAAGTATATGCTCAGTGGAAAGATTTTGCTGAGCTGTGATTAACTGCTCAACTAAGGCCTGAACGTCCTTCTCTGAAAAGGCTGTGGTACCAGTGAGTTCAGGTGCCAGATCTGGCTGCCTCTAAACAGGTGTCTGTCTTCATTTCCAGATTTTTTGGCTTTTAAACCAAATTCTTAGAGCGCTGCCAGTGCACTGCAGCATGTCATGGTTGGAATGAGTCCAGCAGCAATTTAGTTTTAAGCAAAACAAAGGCAGGAAGCAGGGAACATAGGCACCATATATTCCTAAACCTGTTGAAATATGCTTCCCTAGATGTGCTGGTGAACATCTGGGGAACATTGCCAAGAACATTGATAAGTGATCTTTCAGGGGAAAGTTAGTGTTACTTGCAAAACAGGAGCTAAAGCCCTTCACTTTAAAAGATAAATCCTTACCATGAATTTGGCCAGTTACTTTTGTTACTTTTGATGTGTTTCGTGGCTGCATTTGTATTTTGCATCCCATCACTAAATTATTCCCCCTTTGCATTCTTGATATGCAAATGGAATCTCTTTCACTGCTTTTGCTGATCAGATAACAAAGCAAACTGTAATGAAAATTATAAAGCTAAAGGCTGTTTGTAAGAGCTGGTTGAAACCTTTCCAATTAATATTTCAACAGGATTTCATCTAAGATCCGCTTTCATAAAATATTCAGAAGCAATGTAATTCTTCAAAAGGATCTATCATGTAAATATCCTGCAAAAAAATTCATTAAAGGTTAGGAAAAAGCTGCCTAATCTCTTCTCTTTTTTTCTCTTTCCAGCTCAATTTCCTTCCTATTCCTGCTAGTAAATGTGTTTAAAATGTGCAACAACATAACTGTTTATTATTAAAGGTAAAAAAGCATACAAAGCGGTCTCTGAATTGAAGTTGACAAAAAAGAGTGAAAACTTTCTGCCGTATAGTTTGCCTTCTTTTCTCACTTCTTTGACCCTCAAAGGAAAGAAATTATTTAAAGTCAAAGTTGCTTTTTTCTCCTCAAAATGGTAACACTAAGATAGTGTAAAAATAATTAATTTTCTCATCAAGAATTACAATATTCACAGGGTTTTGAAGAAAATCCTATTTTCATGTTTAACAAGAAATTCACACACAAAAAAAGACATCCCTGGTGTTGGCCACCTCTGCTGTTCACTGCAACTCACAAGGTCCCTACACCACAGAGAAGGCTTTGCACATGGGCAGCCCATACTTTTCAAAGAAGACATGGATCTAGACCCACAGAATTATACCCAAGCCCCTGCTTGGATCTCTGCCTCAATCTATTGGCTTATATTGAACAAACAGAGAAGTCACGTTTGGGTCTAAATAAGCTTAAATGTGCTAGCTAAACCAAATGCAGGTGCAAGGAAATCTCTGAAAGTGTATACTCTTGATTACTCCCAGAGAGTTTCGATTTGGAGAGATGTTTTAGCAAGATGTTGCAGTTTGTACTTTAAGGATGGACTACACTAAGCACAGTTGCACTTCAAATCATGGCATCCATCAGCAACTCTGCTTCATTACGCCAGTGCCCTCAAAGGAATGAAAGAGAGACCACTTTTTACTGTTTGTAAAGCACCTGTCAGGGAAGTCTGTGCCCTGCTCATTAGACATAGATGACTGCAGTAACATATGCTAGGCCCAAAGTTTCTTGAATCTTTCTATACTGTATAGAAGATGGTACATATATAACTTTGCAACTAAATGAGGGACAAGTTAGAGTTTAGTGAAACAACTGGGGTTTGGCTTACTCTGCTTTGAAGGATACTTAACAGAAAATATTCTGCAAAATATGAGCATATCATCACTATTAGATCATGAATCCATGATCCTCCCTGTCACCACTCTTTCCTGGAATAAAGGGTGTCACTGTGAAATCATGGTGCAGGGTTGGTGTGTAACAGGCTGCTTTTGGCCAAATAAAATGTGTAATCCTACATTAGTGCATAGCTGAGGTATCTGGGAACTTTCCATAGCAAAAGCACTTGTGTGTGTGATTAATGGTTTCTCTGATCATTTAACCAAGTTGTCTTCTAATATGCTGATAAATTGCATTATAGGAATTGCAAAATGACTCACAAGCATCATTACATTTTGTGTGATCAACAACCACCAACTTCTCTTTCTGGGAGCATGTTTACTGCTGGTCAAAATCACTATGGGAAACTTTTCTGCAGAAGCTGAAAGAGCCTCAACTTATAAATGTTTGAAATGCTATCAACAAACCCTTGCCACAGCCGGAACTTCTTGCCTCTGTAAAGGCTTTGACAGTTTGCAGGAGGAGTCGAGCAGTGCCATGCTGGCAGCACCCGTCTCGCAGGCTGCTGCTGAGCACTGACCTGCTGTGGCAGAGCTGCTGTGATAGCACTTGGTCACTGCTGTGGGTCACACCAGAGGGAGGACTCATCTTTTAACACATTTGTGTTACCTGGCCCAGATTTTAAGAAGAAACAAGTCTTTCTTCAAATGGTTGATGTATGCATTCAGAAAGACCAGAAGTATTTGGATGTCTTTGAATTTAACTGAACTATGAAGCTGAACTGTCTAATAAGAACATATTTTGACATTCAAACCACTTGTCCAAATAGTCCAACACCTTTCAAAACATCAACACTACAGGTCACAATAATTAGCTGAAGTCTTTTTCACAGACAGTTAAGTTAAGGCATTTCACTTTTCTTTTGCTATATAATTCAACAGAAACTGAATGGGTTGAGTATACTGCAATGACACAGTGGACACGTACTAATGTATTACCCTTCCACTGGTTTTTCAAGTGTTTGACCCCTAGTTTCCTTATTAGAGATTTACCAGAGCTTATCCTGCAATGGACTGCTGCAGAAACACTGAGTACTGCAGGTTGGAAGGGACCCTGGAGCTCATCTAGTCTGTCCCTCAACTCAACGCAGGGCCAACTTCAAAGATAGGACAGGTTTCCTGGGGCTTTTATCACTTGAATTTTAACAGTCTCCAAGGAGAGAAATTTCATGGCCTTTCTGGGAATGTGTGTCAGTGCTTAATCACTCTCATCACGAGTTATTTTCCTTTAAATCCAATCTCAATTTGGATATGTGCCTTTTGCCTCTTGTCCTCTGACTGTGCACTTCTGAGAAGGGCCTTGCTCTGCCTTTTCTATAACTTCCCTTTTTGTAGGATTATGATAAAGCTTTGTTTTCTTCAGGATGAGTATTGAAAAAAATTCTCTTCAACACATATATTTTGATATGCTAATATTCTTAAAATACTTAAGAATACAGTTTCATCCATGTCATATGTTACCCCATTTTTTAATTCTCTGAAAAGTTTCTTCTATAGTTTATAGTTTTCTTGAGTCTTCATCTCAGGAAAAATACTTTCTGAGAACTGTTTTTAATTTTCCTTTCCATCTGCATTTACCTGAAAAACATAGGTAAATCAATTTATTTGTAATATTGAAGATAGCTCTGCTCTGTTTAAAGCTTTTAAAACTCTTGTTCTTTCATTTTAACTAGCTACAGAGAGTTTTTCTGCTGTGTCATCTTGGCTCATATTTTTTTGCTGAGGGATGTGGGGGTTTTTCAGGGCCTGTTCTACATTCAGTACTTGAAGTAGTGAAAAAGTGGCATGGCTTAAGCACCAAACAGAGACTGCTCTCCACAGCCTTTCTGTACCTTTGCAATCAGTTAAGAAGCCAGTGTTATTGAAGAATGATAAGTCTGTCCTGGGCTGCTAGTGTAAAAGCTATATGAAAAAGCTGGACGTTAGCATAAGTTACTCCTGGAGACAAAGTTTGAGTTCCAAACTCCCGAAAATTTGCCTCTGTCATGCTGGCTTTTTCGCTGAAACTCTGTGCCTATAAAATGAAAATTGTCACACTTCCCTACTACACACAGCATGGAAGCATTCATGATGTTTCTGGGAACCTCAGGTGTTCCAATGATGTTGGAAAGACACAAGAAGAGAAAGGAAAAAATATAATTCTTCCCTTTTAATGCCAGAAACAGCAAGAGTAATTCTACTTCATTCTAGGGCAGCCGAGCTTCTGAATTTCTGATGTTTAGCAATTTCACCTTTGTATTTTGATGGCTACAACTAGGAAATAGCCTGTGATGCCTGTATCTTATCTTTGCTTGGTCAAGGGGTGATTTTATCTGAGGATATTTTTGAACCATGAGACTTGTCTGAGCGTTCTGAGCTATACACAAATTCAGACCCAGTGTCAGTCTTTAAATTTGTGGCTAAATCTACCTTAGAGAACTGAAAAACCTAAGCTAATATTTCAACCATTATAAATACAAAATAAAGCCAAATTATTTCTGATGCTCAGGATTGAGAACAGAATAGTTGAAACAGACCTAAAGTGCTGTGGTTGAGAATTACTAAGGTATTAAGGTAAATCGATACATTATATGTGTTATTGAAAAGATGATTTCACATCTCAAGTGTAAATGTTTTTTTTTGAAATTCTGATGATTATGGATCCTGAAACTTTCTCTGCCAATGACTCGTCAGGATACATACTCAGGGAAGAGTGATGTTGTGGCTGGAAAGGTGAAGGCAAGTTACTGAGAGAGAGGCAAGCAATGGGGAGGGCACATCCATCATTTGGTGACAGGGTGCTCTTTACACAGGATACACACAGTATGCAGGAAAGGATGTGGTGCCCCTTCTCCACCAGGGTATCTTAGAAATGCACTGGGCAATAGGGGCAACCAACCAGAGAGTGGAGTGTTTTTCCTCCTTGGTGGGGTGAACTTTTATGAAAGTAAACATAATTCTTATGACACATCTGCAGACCTATAGTTTTAGGCTGCCAGGTAAGACTCAGCTCTGACTGCTGAGCTATAGCTCACTGTTGTCTCCCTTGTCCTATCTGTGAGAGCTCAATTATCTGACTGGGATAATCTAACTCAGACAAGGGAAGGGACAGAAGGAGCCACCAGCCACGCCAGAGACAGAGGAGGGGAGCAGGATTTCCCCTTTGACAGGGATGAGATGTTAGAACTGCTCACCTCATTTTGTGAAATCACACCCTCCATCTGCTTTTCAGCAAAGCATCCAGGTGCGTGCTTCAGTGGTTAACCTAAACCCATGACAACTTGAGCGTGAGGGGACAGATCTGGTGTCCTTAGTTACTGGTTTCAACATGACACATTTCTAAAAGAGCTAGCCTTTTTGTCACAAAGTGCTGAGAAGATCTTATCACTTTTCAAAAAGACTTGGTTCCCTTATAGGAACTCTGACTGGGAACATATGTTGGACTCAAGCAGCCGGACTTATTCAGCCAGGTTATAGGAATGCTTTGACATTTTAGTCAGTCATTAATCAGGAGAAAGAATATGTGGATTTTAGGCGTTGTGATACCAGTTAGCTTAGCTCTGTACTCACCACTGGCCATACATTATCCACTCACCAGTGTCATCAACAATCCCATGGATGTTGCAGGACCTGATAATGAACACTGGTTTTTAAAGTCTAGTGTCCCTGATCCTAAACTTAAGCTAAACCTTGTCCTGAACACACCTCAGGGATGAGAACCTGTCCCAGAATTAGGTATAGCCTATCAGCCCTCATTGGTACTAAATCTCCTGGCTTCCCAGACGTTGCAGCAGGGTCTAGAAAGAACTTGGTGCCTTGCTGCCCCAAAACATAACTCTCGTCCCCAAACTAATGCTAGCCGTGAATGGTCCCAGTCCACCAGATGGTAAAACACTGAAAACAGAGCTGTCACTCTGTTGTGGCAAATGCAGCCATACACTCAAGTTAATATGTTCTTTTCCTGGTTATAACAAATAAACATGTCAAAGGACATTTCAAGTCAAATATTTTCCATTTGGTTTTTATTGAATTCTGATGCTGACAGCAAAACTTGGCTCATTTGAAAGACCATTAGAGAATTTTAAGTACATGTTTGGTTAAAAAAGAAAGAAACAAACAACAAAAAAGTAACAAAGGACAATGTATTCTAGTAAAGTATTTTTTGTATGCAGTCTTTGCTGTCCCTCTCTGAGCAATGGCTTATTTCTTGCAGTTCCCCAGCTTTCCACAGGCTGAACTGAGTGGATGAACATGGTATTAGCTGAGTGACCACGAGCTGTATGGTAGCTCTCCATGTGTCTTCACTGGCGTAATACATTCAGAAGATCTAAACACTAGATCTAAGCAATGATCTTTAGAAATCAAGACTGCACTTAATTCATCTCTTGTGTAATTCTATAAGCCTCAGTAAAGAGGAACCTGGCCCATCATCTTCTCAGAGAGATTATATCATCTGCCTTTGTAATAGCTTTAAAGAGGTTTCCATTCCTTACAGGTAGTGTTATAACATGACTCGGGTTCTGTAATTTATCAGAATACACTGCAAGCATCATTCAAAGCATGTTATTTATGTTATTTAATTTACTAAAATTAATGGGTAGTGATTGATGCCAGGAGTGTGAATGCATGCTGGAGTGCTGTAGGAGCTCATGCTGAACTGGAAGCCTCCCTTTGTGTACTGTCTTGATGACCCACTAGCAGGCAAGGCTCATGTATGTGTGGGGGACCTAATGATGCCAGCAGGCAGAAGAGTGGAGCATCTGATTTAGTTCCCTTTGAAGGAAATCTGATAAACACATAAACTACCTGGAGAACAAAACCAGCACATGGTAAACAGAGAAACAGAATCTCTTCAAATCAGATTGCTAATACAGACACTGCCTGAAAGACATGTAAAAACTTTGAGTGACACTGTTCCTTTTTTCTGCTGAGTTTTATGAGCAAATGCTTTCCTTGGATATTGCTGCAGTTACATTTCTAAAAGGAAAACCATGCAGCTTTCAAAACTGCAGCCAGAAATACACCTCTGCCATGAACAGAATGTGTAGGATAGTGCCATCCTTTAGTTAAAGACTTGCAGAAGCTTGAATGTAAGAGGTCTTGGAGCACAACAGCTCCAGCTCTGCCTTCCTTGGTCACAGAGACTGATGCTGTGGCATTCTTGTGAACATAAAGCATGGAATAACCAACTCGTTAGTGTGTGAAGCTTAGGTCAGATTTAATTAAAGCTTACTTATGTCACAAGCCTATTGTACCATCTTGTAAGCAGTGGCTTAGGTGGTGTAGAAAGAAATAAAGAGATGTTCTCTGGGAGAACTCTACCGTTATTCTGTATATTTTGGGCAACACTGAACTAACTGCTGTTACTGAAGAGAATTCCTCACAAACACATAAGAAAAAATATAACCCTCTTCTTACAAGCAGAAACAAGCCACCATCTCTCATGGAGGCTTTGCAGACACACCTAGCCATGGTTGCTCCATGTACCCCAGACCCGTAAGATTTCATGAAATTTAAAATTACCCCAGCACCTTGCAGACACTTTTGGAATATTACAAGAAATCAATGCATTCAGATGCAGGTGCAAACTGATGGTAAGGAGTGGTTGCTGGTTGTTGCCAGCTGGTGAACTGCCAAGTTTGACACATCTCATACTTCAGAGACATCTACCTCAAATGTGGTGCTACAGTCTGCTCTGTTAACTGTGTGAAACACTCAAATACCCAACTGCATCACAGGATGGGAGCTTTCAAAGAGCACTGGATGATACAATTCCTCTCTCTAGGATTATCTTTGCTATTACATTGTAAATAGATTCTGGCTATGATTACATGAACCTCTCTTGATGTGGCCCCTTGTTATGAATAAGATGTTTCTCTGTGCATCATCTAAAGCACAGAATATAGGCCAAGTGTTTCAGAAGCACATTAGTTACTTCACACTGGGAATTGCCACACTAAAATATTAAGTACAGTCAGATTGAAATAATAGCTACTTTAAGGGCTGCATTGTGTCATCAATCAAATGTAGATGGCCCAATTAATATTATGGAAACTCAATATTTTGCCTAGAGAATTTCTGGCAGCTAGGGTCACAACGGAAAATGCCTCCCAGGAAATAAAGGAATATCAGGCTAAAAAGGCTCCAAATCTCCCGAGGAAAAATCATAATGTCAATTTAAAATATAGTGTCATAGCAATCATTAAAAGGCTCTTTTACTAAAAAATATTTGGGGCTTCAAAAGAGCTTAGCAAAGGCAGCTCAGTTTGTATGATATGCAAAATAAAAAGGAGGTCCAACACATTCATACAACTACACAGTTTAAAAATGGTGTAACATATAAATTAGAATTGATAAGCTTTTCCCAGAGTCTAATAAAAACATAAAATGTGACCTCCATTATGATATCTTCCTTGGCTGTTACCAAATTCTGTACAAGCTACCTAAGAAGCTTAACTAAAAGCACGCCAGGAAAAGCAAACTTCTTCCTCCAGGGTAAGTTGAACAATAAAGGATCATCTTGCCTAACTTTTGATGGCTACAATGAATATATCTTCAGGTGAACAAATAACCTCAGGCTTCTTTCTAGCACTAGTGAAGAGAAACACATTTTAGATGCAATTCACCTTGGCCACCTTAGGAAATATGTAAATTAAGTCCTAAACTTGCCCATTTCTACTCTGTCATCTATTGTTATAGTGAGAGGTAGAGTCATTAGCTCAAACCATGCATAAGGTCAGATAATTTCCATCAACTATGAATTAACTGTTGTCACCAGATGTTCAAAAGAATTATATCAAGCCTTGAAAAATCAGCTCTTAAAATACAAAGCATTAAGTATTCAGTAATGGATTTTCCCTCTCTTCCTTTTACCTAGAAAATATTCCTTAGGCATCTTGACCTGATTCCAGCAGGTGCTTGTTTGCTCTGCTAGCTCTGAGATGTAGGCATAGTAGCCACTGGATGATCAGGAGAAACTTAGCTTTCAAATCCAACTTCCTTTGGCAACAGGAAGAACCTACTGAAACCATTCAGCTGGACTTTCTATTAGGGCTAATTGTACCAGTACCTTCACTATAATTCTTTAGACAACTCTTTGTTTTCCGTATCTTTTATAAAAAAGGGACAAGTTCCCAATTTTTTTTGCACCTCTTTTTTTAAAGACCGTGAAATCAGATGCTTCACTTCATGTTGCAATAGTGTATTAATTCATAGAATCATAGAATCATAAAATGGTTTGGGTTGGAAGGGACCTTAAAGATCATCTAGTCCAACCCTGCTGCCATGGGCAGGGTCACCTTCCACTAGATCAGGTTGCTGAAAGCCCCATCCAACCTGGCCTTGAACACTTCCAGGGATGAGGCATCCACAACTTCTTGGGGCAACCTATTCCAATGTCTTACCACCCTCACAGTAAAGAATTTCTTCCTACTATCTAATCTAAATCTACCCTCTTTCAATTTAAAACCATTAACCCTCATCCTGCCAGATACCAGATAACAGTATATATCAATAATCTCTCCATGAAGCAAAAATTAGAAATAAGCCACCTTCCTGAGTACAGCATTATAAATATGAACCAGATCTGGTAATATCAAATTAAAGCCTTAGTGTATGCTCCAATAACTAGAAGGAGACACTTGTCACAGAGTGGCTCCCAGACCACTTGACCTACTTACCAGTGAGTCCTACTTGACACTCGCTAGTGATCCCACACTCACTTGCGTATGCTCACTTGCCCCAGCAGCTGGCCCCATGGACACACAGGCCCGATGACAACCAGTCTGACTCCAGCTGCCAGTGTTCAGACCCCCACACACACACGTGGACAGAGTAAATTGAAATTACACCACATGACTTCGATGGTGTCAAAAGCAATCATAAATTGCAAAATTTTGCATAGACTACTCAAAACTAGACAATGAAACAGACTATATCAGTGAAACAACTGCACATGAGAAACAGGCAACTGAAATCACCTTTTGTATGTGTTTAATTTCCAGGCAGATGGAGTGTTAGATGCATAATAAGGTGAATTACTTAAAATGAATAATTATTTGAATATCTGTAATCACAGCCTAGGAAGTTAACACAGCTTATTATTATCTTTACAACTGGGCAATACTGTGTGCTACTCTATCAAATGTATTAGCTACTCAAGCCTGCCACAGGAGATGTAAGAAATGAGACCATGCTATCCGTCAGCGGTGACACCACTGGGCTGGCTGGCTGCCTGCCCATTCCCTGCCTTCACTGTAAATCCACACTCCTCTTCTGCTGCTCAGCATAACAATAAAGCCAATCTATTTACAGACAGTAGCAACCTCTTTCGAGATTTGCATGCACAGGGGTGATAAAATTACTTCAAAAAGAAGAGCAAAACTGGCTTAGAAATCCCCTGCTTGCCTTATTTTTTTAAGCAAAACCAATATCTCTAGTGGGCGTAGAGGAAATAGAAATTTTATACCCTATGAAAATATCTCAATAAAACAACTTATTTGTTGTGCATACATCTCACCCTGCAGCATTGGAAAGAAAAAATTTATGGATGTGTAGACCTCACTATCCCTAACAGACAAGCAAAAAGCCTCTCAAAATGCTATGGCCTTGCCTTTCACTTCCCTTTTGTACAGCAAACATTCCCATAATAACACAACACAGCTGTTGTAAGGTGTGCTCAGCTGCAGCACCAAGTGGCCCTCTGGTAACAACAATGAAAACACCCAGCAATGCATACTGCAAAAACTTAAACCCATGAAGGTTACAGCCATAAGGTCATGCCGGCGCCTATGTATTGGGCTGGGCTGTGTCTTTTCTTTGGGGATCCACCATTTAGCAGTTTTATAAACTGCTCCCTTAAAGGATTGTGAGGTTTATACGCTGATCTTGGCTACATGCCACAGTGGGTGGATTCCCAGCTAAAATCTTCAGGGTTATATTGATTCAAGCTATTCACAATAACCATAATGCTCCTCTTGAATTTTCATCTGTCATCACAGACTTGCTCTTTCTTTGTCAGGGCTCATAATGCCCTAATACCATGGTCAACATCCCTCTTAATGCTTTGTTCTTCTAATAAGAATAATCCTCTTCCTTTGTTCCTTCTAATACTTTCTTCTGGCATTAGTAATATGCAAATACTGAGCTGAAGATTATTATACTCTATTTTTGCTTGNCTACTGCCTGGGGTGGCAATACTTGTGTTCACTTGCCAGATTGTCCTCAGCTTCCTCAGCAGATGTGTAGACCCATCACTGGGGTCATGGCCAAGGATAATACTGAGAGGGAGACAATGCTGCTCCAGCCTAAGGCCTTGTTCTCCACCCACTATTCTGGAATAGGACTGTCCACACATGGAGTTAATCAGGAGTAGTCCCTAAGCAGACAAGCCCTCACACTAAACACACCACTCTGAAGGATGCTAAGGCCTCTAACCACATCCTGGGTACTAGATGTTCATCACAGATTCCCTCAGCACTGTGCCTTTATGCTGCAATCTAAACCTGAACCTTCAATATTAGCAAAGATCAAACAGCATGTACCCAGAGCTCTGCTATTAACTTAAAAGACCTTTTATGATGATTATTAATGTGATAGCTGGCATACTTCACCCGCACATCTAAAAAGCCTTTGGAAATAACTAATTCATCTTCACAGTACTACTGTAAAGAAGGTTATTAAATGTCTGACACTGCAAATGTTTCACTCCTATGTTTAAACTCTGTACGTGTATGTCAGGCAAACCATGCCTTATTTTTCTCTTTCTAGCTGAGCTGACAAAACACTGAAGGTTTTGTGAGCTGCATTTCTTTTGTGGGAAGGCATGGGGAGTGATTGGGAAAACGATTCAATGTGATGACCCTCTGAATTCCTGTGGGACTCCATGTCAAAAGCACACTTTTTTTCTACTTTCACATTTTTGGACAAAATTAAAGGCAAAGTTCCAGGTTCAATTCCCAGTTACTGCTGTGTAAAACTGGAGTAGCTCCACCAAAACCATGGGTATTTCAATAGATTTATGCTGCTCTGAGATCAGAATTTGGACGGCAGGCTTTGTGGTCAGTGCTTGACTATAAAGCTTTTTGACTTGAGGGTTTTGTAATCATGTCTCCCAGAATTCTTTTCAGATGAACTTCAGAAGGCACTTCAGACAATGCTGCATTTTTCTTTTAAAAATCTGTATTTTGGTCAGTGATCAAATGTGAATGTAATCTTACAAGTACAAATTAGAATAAAACCAGGGAAAGGAACCATCACGTGTGAGTTACTTTCATTTGCTCTTTCACCAATACCCATATTTTGGATCTGCTTAGCAAATTCTAGAAATTGAATTACCCCCCAAATTTTAATGAACCGATCAAATGAAGTTCAGTTCAAAAATACATAATGTGACTTTTTATGCTTGTTTGGCAGGGTTTGCACTGGAGAAGCATTGGGTGGGACCAAAATTTGAGGGCCCTTGAGTTGCATCATTCCTCAGGGCTTGTTCGCACCTCACAGCTCTCTTTTGCCTAGTCCTCCTCCTCCCAGCTGCAATGTCACCTCTTGTGGTGTCCACAAACTGGCTGTGCAGGTGATAGCTCCACCATGGGGATCTGTTCCAGGTGCTCCTTCCAGCATCAGCATGGTCTCTGTCTCCAGCCCAGTCAGAGGCATTCCTCCCACGGCAGGTGAAGAGCCGGCTCGTTACTCATAGAGGCAATTTTTACTTTTTTTAATCTACTGCCTATTAACACCAACTTTTGAGTATTGATTTGGGTACTGAGAAAAGAAAAAAAATTGAGACCATAAACAAACACTCAAGCAAACACCTACCTCACCCCTTCCTAGTCTCAGATTCCATTATGTTTGCCTAGGGTTGCAATCAGATGGCCCCAATTTCTTTGGTGAGGCGAAGGGTAGCACAAAAGTTTGAGTGTAAGAGGGGGTTTAATGGCTTCTCCTGGACTGGCCAGAGGCCTGGCACCTGTTTAAAGTGACCAGAATCAAGAACACCATGTACATCATCATTAACTCCATTTACAGCCCTGGTACCAACTGTAGGAAAAGCAAAAATTAATGTTGTGTCAGGGGTAATAAAAAATCCAACATACCAGTGTGCATTAATCATCCATTCATGAATTAGGATGAATGTGGATGCAATGTCTGTTTGTCTGTTCTTAAACATTTGTACCAGTAGAGTTGTAATCAGTGGTATCCTGCATCTCTCCCAGGTGCTGGGAGAGCCAATATCATGCTGCCTAAGGACAAAATCATCCCAAGGACTGCAGCCCAGCTGCTGATGCTCTGTGTGCAGAGTTATCACAAAGTGCTCCCTGGACATAGTGTTTGCAGCAGGAGGAGCATTGTACAACAACTGACACAGTGGAAGGAGTTGGATGTATTGTTATTGTTTCATTTTTCATGGTGTTCAGATAGGATAGGGTAACTATGAATCCCACTTATTTTTTAAACCTCACAAATAGGAAGTTGCCTGTAGCTTAATTTCTGCTGCTGTGAGAAAGTCAGCATTTGGTTATTCTAAATTTTTGAGCCAGTCCAGAGTTTATTTATACATTTCTTTCACTCTTGCCCTCTCTCTCACACACATGCACTCCACCCAGATCCTAGGAGGCTATCTTTAGACTTGGAGGCAGTTTGGATAGTTACTGGAAATCACCAGCTACTTTCATTTTAATTTCAAGTCCTAAAAAAAAAAAACCCCAAGACACTGTAAACTGAACTTTAGCTTATCATAAGCTATTAAAAACCTGCAGATGTCAGTGCAGTCTGGAGGCTTGTGAATTTTCATAAAATCTTGAACTGTTTAACATCTAAGCATTTTCCAGAAGTTTCACTGCTACCTCAGTCAGTCCCCTTTAGTATCCTGCTATGTAATAACACGCCGCCAATGGATACAACAGAAGTTGAATGAATCATGGGAAAGATTGGAGAATATCACTAACAGGGAAAATGTAATAGCTCTGTTGGACACGCACCACCAGGTCCACGCCGACTCTGGTATTTAGGAACAGAGGAGTGCAGGGAGAGGAGCAGAGGTGTAATGCCTGTTGTGAAATGTCCTGTCTCCATTCAGCAAACACTTCCACTGTTGGGTAACAAACATGTTATCAAAGACTCAGAACAAAGCAGACCTTGATCTTCGCAATTAGTCAGAGCTTGAGTTAACTTTTACATATTCATATGACTTAAGTTAATTTGAATTACTCTTTTATTCTTCATATTTTCTAGCATAGATACTATATTTGAGCCCTGACATAGCCCTTCTATCCACACATTCAAGTACTAACATACACAGGGTGTATTTTCAGGGTGACATGACTAAGTGGTTATGTTTTAGTTGGCTGTGCTGACAACTTTTAAAGACCACAAAGCATCTCATCATGTGGTACAAGCTAAGTTTCACTGGTGTCTTTTCTAAACTATGGATGTTGTCTTAGGTTCTTGCTGTGCTACCAGGCTCCATCCAGCTCACACCTGCCCTATGGAAACAGCTAGTTTCCTCTGTTTCCTTCACCATTTCTTCCTTCTTCCTTGGGAAATCTATATTCATGTCCAACATCTGTCACCTATCTAATTCTTGGGAACAAAGACTGATGTCATTACAGTTTCCAGCTGCGTGTCAAGCTGCCAGTCAACCTGTGTGTGTCTCCTCCCCACACCTTATTTTTTTTTCAGTGACAGTGATCTGTTCCATATCTCACCACAGGCAGTGAGATAAATCCTTTGCCTACACCTAGCACAGCCACAGCTCGTGCACTTCTTTCCCAGGGGTGTGCTGTTAGGGCAGGTCCACAGAGAAGGCCATGGCCCCAACAAGTTTGAAGCAGTCTGTGCCTCCAAGCAAGGTGAATGTGAAGCATCCTACCCTGGCTGGTTTATGCTTATTGCTGATAGCAAACCTAGAGGAAACTGGCTGGATGGTAAAGCTTGAATTAAAAAAAAAAAAAAAGACAGCAAGGTCCATGAGCCACTTCAGTTTTGCTTGCAAGGAGAATGAAGCACTTCAGACCCTCATTAAGATACAGTTCTAAGTGTTTGTGCCTGTTACAGAAGCAGATCTGTGTGCTGCAAGGCATGCCCATTCAGTTGAGCCAGCTCACTGTCACAAACTCCCTTTCACAAACTCTTGGATTTCCTTCATGCTTTCGTATTCCTCTCAGGGGAAATAGAACTGCCTCTTAGATGTCAGCATTTAGATATAATGATGATAAATGCTATATGAAAGATGAAGGCATCCAGAGTATATAGGTTGTGAAAAAAATTAACCTCTTGCCACCTGTGGTGATTAAAAGTTCATAGTACTTTTTGAAATCATAGGTGTGTTCACTCTCCTTTCCTGGTCAAATTTCAAGTTAGACAGCATGCTGTCAGCTTTACTTTATGTAAAGCCTTCTATGGACTGGCAATTTTTCCCTTCACTTCCTCTTCTTCCAGGTTGAGCACTTCCAGTACTTGTTCAGTCCCATCCCAGAGGCGGTTGGATGATGGCAACTACTCACATAGAGGTGTAATTTGCAAATGAGTTATTAATCCTGCAAATGGTAACACAACTTCAATATAAATCATACCTTCTGCCATATTAGCTCCTTATGTACCTTCATACATCTTGTTCACCTCTTGCAAAACTTTCTGCCCCAGTGGTTATTAGAAGATATTATGGTGGTTGTTCTCTCTGTGTCCCAAATTCAAAGGCAGTGTAGCACAGTCACACATAAAGGAAATGGTGATGTTGGACAGGTCAGTAGAGGGTGAGATGAATGAGTGTGAGATGCTACAAAGCTGCTTGCCAGGGCTGAGCTAGGAATGCCCCTGTTGAGGAAGAAAAAGATGGTCTGGGAGAAAAGAAGCACATTCACACTCCTGAGATCCGATTTTCCTGCTGCCCTCCCCCATGTGGTTTCCTCAGAATGTCGATGTTTGGATGTGAAGTTTATAGTACTGAGTGCCCATCCTACCCCTTATTATCCCAAGGCCCAAGACAGTAGCTTAACCTCCTAGCACTTCATAAATGGGGCTTACGTTCCCAAGAATGACCTATGGTCTCATCAGCAAGGCCTGAAGCTTGCATACTTCATGACTATTTCGAATACTCATTGAGATGGGGATTGTGAAGTGGTTTTTTTGCTGAAATAATGTTGCAGTCTGAGAGATGGTGACCTTGTCAAAAGCTAATTATAGTTCTCCGAAGTGTACAAAGGAAATACAGTTAAAAGAAAAAAAAAATCATGGTATGTAGATGCTACTAGTGTATTGGTGGGAAAATATTCATTTCCCTTTATTGTGAAAACACGGATACAAAAAAATCATGGTTTGACAGACATCAGCTGTAATATGCTTCCACCACTATCTCCAGTTTTCATGTTTCTGTGCTTTTGCTTACAGACACTCAGATATTTTGCAGCAGTGATGTTTTTCCATTGCTTTTTGGAATGTGCCATTTTTCCTGCCATTTTTCTGCTGGTATTATTCTTCCTGTTTTCTCCTGAGGCATTCTGTTATCTACTCAGGACTTCATATTATTTCCTCCTCGTTCACCCCATGCTTATTTTAGTTGCTTTTTCCTTCCTTTTACTTATTTTTTCTATCAATTTCCTATTACTCCTATGTCTTCCTTGCTTTCCTCTACATTTTAGCCCATGTCTACTCAGAAACCTCTAATATTTGGACATTGTAGTGTGAATGTGATTCATTAAAAACATCTAGAAACCAGAACAGTTTCAGCCTCGTAAACAGTGCTCTCATCTGATTATGACAACGATGACCTTTGCTACTACTTTCCATTATATTTTTTCCCTAAAAGAGAAAACCAGTTCCCTGACTGGGTGCAGCACACAGTCATGAAAACCTCCACATCAGCACATGGGAAGAAGTGGGCCATGAGGAAGGAAAAGCCTGCAGGAGGGGTGGCAGTGCCTGTCCAACCAGCTCTGAGCCTGCAAGTTGACTTATGCCAGACTAAAATGATGATGAAACCAAGGGTCTGCTCAAGGTGACCTTTTTGTGCCTTGTCATCATCAGTAGATACATGAGGAAACTAAGCTCAGACCCAGGACTCTAATTTCTCAACTAAAAGCTATGACTATTCAATACACCGTTTCCACTTTTGTCCAAGCTCCTGTCAAGGCTTTCTCCTGCCTGAAATTAGAGAAATTAGTTTCTCCTCCCCTAGTAAAAAACCACATCAAACTTACAGTGATTTCCCTGTAGGTAGGCTAATAGAAGAATGAATGCATTACTCTGTCCATGGTTTCTGCTTTTCTTTCTCCTCTACCTCTCTGCATTATCTTCTGCCTATTTTCTACATTAACTTATTTCCTGGCTGTGAATATTAAAAGTGTAGAGGGATCAGAATGAAATAAATGGAAGAATGTAGAGTGCAAATAAATCTAATCAGAACATTAGTAACTATTCTAGCAAGCTCTTTTGCACTGTGTAGGTTTACCGCAAGTTAAATCATACCCACATGAAAAAGGTTCACCTGAATCTAAGATAAACTATCCTCTTTTCTGTAGTTTGATTTCACATTGCAGAATTTCAATGTTTTATCCCTGCTGCCCCATTTCATCAGGACTATAAAAGAGAAACCTCCATCAAATACCACAGATTTTACAAAACAATTCTATATGGGCTTACTGTTTGCCTTTGAAATAGAGTGTGGAAAACTTTTTTATAGTGTATGGCTAATAATATTGCTCCTGGATACCCTGGTACTATAACAGAGAAAACATACGTAGTTCATTTTGCACAGCAAGCAACAGTGTACTTTTTATCTCCGCTATGTCCAATAGGATTCTGCACTTGTCAGTGGTCTGTGAACCTTCCTGCAAAATCCCTTGGAATTTTGTAGAAAAAATATAAAGTTTTCTTAGGATTGCTAAAATAGCCTAGTCAAAAGGATACTACTGTCTATAAAAATTGATTATAAGCTGCAGGTGTCCCTTGTATTGTGCTTTTTAATCCCTTGCAGCTCTGCACCTTGCAACCACATGGAAGTAGCTGAAACAGAGGAAAAGTATGGGGAAGTAAGCATAAAATATATTCATATGGTCCAAAATTGTAACATTCTCCATCCATGGCAGATATTTATAATGCAAATTTAGGAAGCTTTATGATTTTTTTGCTTTATTTTTTATTTTCTTTTTAAATTGTTTTTTCTTGAAAATCAAGTGTCTGATCTAATCCTGTTCTGCCATCAGCAAGAACCCTAG